>CABHPP010037459.1:0-15119 GCA_902168425.1 Peromyscus attwateri | reverse complement strand
TGCTTGCTTGCCTGCCGCGGCCTCTCCACTGCCTCCTCCTTCTTCTGGCGGCTCAGGGCTGGAGGGGAGGCACTCAGACTGTCTGCGATGGGACTGGCCGTTCAGCAGGGCAGAACCCACGAGGCTGGAGCTGGTGAGCGCTGGGAGCCGTCGGAGCTCTGTGTCACAACGCTAATATTGGCCGAATGGAGCAGGCGGGGTTCCCAAAGAATGCAATTAGGTGCAGAGCGTCCTGCCTCCCTCACATTTGCTGTTCGCACTCATATCCACTAGTGCTCGCAATCAGGGCGAGGACAGGCGAGGCCCACCAGCTGGAGTGGCTCAACTAAAAGTAGCGTTTACCCTCGCCCTGAGGCCAACGCAAGATAGTCCCTCACACCCTCCCCACTATGGGATGTCTACACTAAGTGAAGCCTTCTCTTCCGTTCCTGCCATGGGAGATGGAATGGGCTCAGGAGAGTCTCTCTCCCTTCCCCCGCTCTGGGACTCTAAGGTCGGTTCTAGGGATTCCAGCTGCGTTCTCTAGTAGGTGACCCGGTTTTTGGAAGCACACGGCTACCACCTAGCGGTTCGAAAGTGCTGCTGTAACCCCAGCGCTGACGGGCTACATGCCTGAGTAGCCAGGACTCTGGTCAGCGCTCACTCCAGGCCCTCTTTGGTTCGCACACTAAGCAGCGTGTTTTCCTGCCCTTGATCACCAACCCTGAACTTTTTCTGTCCATTAAGGCCAAAACGTAGATATTGTCATAGCACTGCCTCATTCTGTCTAGAGCCTGGGTCAGCGAAACTCTGCTTTGGACTGATGCTAAGGCAAACAGGTCACAGTGGGCAAGAAACTAGAGAACAAGCTCAAAATACAAAACTCAGGAATTCAGATTATTTGGTTTAAAACCTTGTCAGTAGCTGTAGTTGCTATTGCCCGTTCTCTGGAGCATACAGTAGAGAGGCTGCTCAGTGGTGTTACTGCTGAAGTATCAGACCTCCCTGTCAGAAACTTTCAGTTCCTTTTCAAAGCAGAGGCTAATGAGACAGTATTAAAAACAAATCCTGAGCCCTGCAGTGGTGGCACAGGCCTTTAATCCCAGCACTCCCAGGAGGCAGAGGCAGGCAGATTTCTGTAAGTTCAAGTTCCAGGACAGCCAAGGATACAGAGAAACCCTGGGGGGAGGTAGGGGATGGACGACATGGAACACCGCACTACACAAATCCTAAAAACCTTTGCAAAAGCTTGTGCTTTGAGATAGTTCTTGTGTGAGGAGAGATTCATTTTATGTAGATGCATTCTCTAGAGAGCCAGAACTAACTTTGCAAAGTTATTAGTAACTTCCTAAATTTGGAGATTAATGAACCAACCAATCCTGAAGGCAGTGAAATGACAAACCACAAATAGTAATGAACCCAAATGCCTTTGGCTTTGCTTTAGACTCTCGAAAGTGCGTGGTGTGCACACAACATACCCTGGGAGGTGATGTACACGTTTTATCTTCTGGCTAAGCATTCCTTCCTATCTGCATTCTATTTCCAGTTTTCATTAGTTTTGCAATGGTTAACTATTGTCCTGTTTTGATGGCCTCATTCATCTCTCAAGACAGTCCCAAACTCCCCAAATCCAGTGGCATTCTGAACAGTCCTAGGGAATGTAGCTCAGTGGAGACCCCACAATTCAATTCCCAACACCCCCTTAAAGTGGGTAAAAGCATACAGGTCTATAATATAATCCCTGCCATTCCAGAGGTAGAAGCTGCAGATCACTCCAGGCTTATACTTGGGCTCAGCCATTGGGTGTGGTACATGAGATGTCTCAGAACAAAAGGGGGTGGGGACTGTAGAGCTGGCTCAGCGGCTAAGTGCTTAGGGTATTTGCACCTGTGGTCCTAGACTTGAATGTTCTTTCTTGCCTACAAAATACAGCGGCTGAAAATACAATGAGAACTGGTACATACTGAAGACAATCAAACATTTCAGCTGTCAATAACCTTAATTCCAGTCTTTTCATATCACTCAACTTCATAGACAAGATTATTCTACAGTTGAGGCAAAATGTTGACTTCAAACATAGCCACTTAGATCATTCCTTCTCAATTGCACACCCTGAAGCCCAGTTTCACAATAAGCATACGCATCAAAGATGTTGAAGATGGTACTTAACTTACTCCACTGCTGTTTGAGATCCTACCTTATTGTCTGTCCTAGTAGAGACAAGGTACCTAGCTTAAAATAGGGGAGAGGGGGACGAGTATGGCAGTGAGATGACTCCATGAAGTCCCCGAAAGCCACGTAAAGGCAAGAGAACTTGTCTTCAGACTTCCACATGTAGGTTCTAACAATCATGCATGTGCAAGAAACACAAGCACACCCCAAACAAATAAATGCGCTTTTCCTGGGAAAGCTGCACAATAATCAAGATGTTTTTTTTTAAACCAGTATCCTGAAGGGGGCGGGGGTGGAAGTTATAAACTGCAGAACGGTAGTCCAAAGACCTTGGTAAAATGTAGGTTTCGAGGCCAAAGGTAGAGAAAGCAAAGTGTAATGTTTTTGGGTGACCAGACGGCAGTAAAGAGCAGAACCAGTACCTTGTAGGCAGGAGGCCTTTGTAAGGAATCAAGTAGTGAAAATCTTTGAGGGATTATACTGAGTTTAATGCATCAGTTGACAAACCCACCTATGTACAAACATCACCGCCAACAATGGTCCATTAGGACAAGATCCTTTCTTTCCCTTCCACCAGTGGAATCCTGTTCTAGTTATCTGCTGCTACATTTATTTGATCACTAAGAACTGAAACTCAAGGTCAGAAACCAGGTACTACTACTGATAAGTATAGAATAAAATGGAGGACTAGAGCTGAAGTAATGATGGTACACATGAGGAAACTAAGTCAGATGCTCAGTACAACAAAAAGTAGCAGCACAAGAAGTCTAGCCTGTTCAGGTCTCCAGTATGTGGTGGTCCTGTACCTGCACTCAATTCCTTACTCTAATAAAGCGACACACCTTTGTAGATTAAATCCTGCTTCACTTATCCCCAAGCACTTGTAGAACTGTAGACACAGTATATGGTATTTAAATAACTGTTCTTATTAACAAAGCAAACAAACAGGCAACCTGAAGGGAACATTCCTGGAGTCTGTTGCATAGTGTATAAAAACATTCCTGGAGTCTGTTGACTTGTGTATAAAGACAAAGATGAAACGCATCCTGCTCAAGCCCTTGTACCTATTGCTGGTGCCTCACAAAGCACTAGCGATGGCATTATGTATGTGGACATGCGCATCTAGCAGGTGAGATTCAGCCTGTACTCCAGCCAACACTGCTTACCTGAGGCTCTATAGTTCTCGCATAGAGAACTATACACACTGCACAAATGGAAGTTGCAGATGCAGTCATCCATCCCCAACATGCTGAGACACAGAAACCTTTGCCTTTTCACAATAAGCATTTTAAATAAAATGTTTTTATATTCTATGTTCTTCGATCTTAAACCCCAAGTTAGCAAACAAGTTTTGTGTGGAACTTTAAAGGATGGAACTTTGTCAACCAAACTGCTTTCATTCAACAAGTTGGAAACAAATTACGTTCCAAAGTAAAAATGAAATTAAGAAAAATCCCCAGAACTGATTACGTAGTGAAGTAATTTTAGACAAAAGCAGCTTCAAATTCATCTGTAATACCTCAGACCTCTCCCCTTCCACTTCAAAAGGTAAATGTTAACTCCACTTCTGAAGATATAATCAGCACTAATTGCCTACCATACTCTGTATGAGGCACTACCTGAAACTGGTGACTGGCCCACATTAAATGTAAGAATTAATGTTTTCCTATCCTTCCTCAGCATGTACTTAACATCTTTAGATGATAGTAAGAAAACACTTTGAGTTTCATCCTGGTAACTCAAGTTTAGCTTGCAATTAGGATAGTTCTAGGCTTGTGAAATGCCTCAAACATACTTTTACCATTTGTATTTCTAAAATGGTATTCTCCATATTGATAATCACCCTATATTTACAAATATTCAGCCAGGTATCCTTTATGCAGAAATCAAGCAATCCATGAAAATTTTACTTTAATCTTCATTGTATATTTACCAAATTTAAAAATGTCATGATTGTGTGCCTGTATGTTTAAAATTTACTCAGTAAAAGGTTATGAGAAACAAAGCCCTTGACTGAAAGTTATAAAATGTTCAAATTTAAAATGATTTGGAATAGACAAAACAGTGCTATACTTGACCTTCTGGATAACTTCAGTATCTCAAACACCAACCAGATTTAGATACTCAAAACCACCATTTGCAAAGTAAAAATAAAATTAAGAAAAATCCCCAGAACTGATTACTTAAAACTGTTAAATTGTAGAGAAACAGATCATACAGAAAACACACTTAAACCAGCAAGACTAAAATGGGGGTACACTGAAAATCCTCCTAAAGACACTGAGTTTTGTTTTCAAGTACATAAGGACTCTCCCATGCATTATGACAATACTGTGTTAATATACCACAGCAAACCAGGATGAATCACAATGGTTAGGTCTACTTAGATCATTAGATTAATGGGTATTAGTCCCTAAACGTCCATGACTAAACTTACATGGACCAAAACCGATCAGGAATAGTTGGGGAGGCATGAATGATTTGAGGTCACTGAAATTTTTAACTTCAAAGTATGGAACAGTTAAACAAGCAAATAGAAACAGTGCTACTTTATTAAAATACTGAGTTTATTTCACATGTATATTTGTCTCCCTACCATTTCCACATCTGACCACCACTATTACTATGTCCTATCATAACATTCCATACATACTTAAAACCAAGTAAAGGGTGGAGTTCCATCCTTGAAAACTAAACAGGCATTTTAGACAACACATTCTTGGCAATGGAACCTGGACAACATTTATCAAACACAGTAGGGAAAGTTCTCACTTTGCATTATAAAAAGGACAGCCAGATATATCAACTGTTACAGAAATTAAGTAAGACGGAATTATTTCAAACTGTTTAAACCATTTTCTTAAAGAGACTTTCTCCACTGCCAGAGATCTTGAATAGCCTGTAAAGAGAAAAAATGATAAAGAAATGTAACTATACAAATCAATACACTTCATCAGTTTACTATTTTTCATTCTACCAACTCCAATGTAACATTAAGATCCTTTAACTCAATAAGCATAAAAATGGAGTTAGCTACCCGGACAATGTTGCCTCAGCCTGTAGCTCAACATTTTATTTAGTCTTCAGAATGTAAGAATGTTTAAATACAAATGGTTAATTACCCCCAATTTTTCTAACTTAATGTAAAAAGGTTAAGTATAGAAACCTGTTAGAAATTTGATATTGATAAAATCTATTAAAGGGTCTGTGCATACAAAAGATCTAACAACCAGTTTAACTGCTTTTATCTTTCCCACTTCTAGCTTCGACTAAAAAAAACTGAAATTCATGCCACTGGGAAGACAATGGCAGTGCTTTGCCTTTGCATGGTCCAAGTGAATTCTAGCACCATAAAAATAAACATCTTTTCTGGTATTTACATAAAACCTCACTTGTAAGGGCTTTAAGATGCTTACCTCCAAATTTAACCCATCTAGTATCTGGAGAAGATACTATCACTCCCAAGAGAGCAAGTTTCAGACTGTAAAGCAGCCAAATGGAGCAAAGGAAAACCACAGCCTATTTTCTTAGCCAACACACTACCAAGATTAAAACTAGGTTCAGTAACCAAGAGATAATTTAACAACTATTTAAAAGCTGGGAAAAATGTGTACTAAAAAAATTATCTGCTCAGTCTGCCAATTAAATTCTTTCCATGTATTTAAGAACTGTCTGTGGTTAGGAACCTTTTACACAAAGCCAACAACTTAGGAGACTAAAAGTTAAAAAAAAAATCGTAAATCACAATGAAAAGTTTGTTTTGTTATGTCCACAGGAAATTCAGTTACCTCCTGGTCAGTCATCCGGAAGCAATTCTTCACATAATTAATGAACTTGGCTTCCACTTTGGGAAGAGAACCACCCTATTGAGGAAAAAAAGAATCATTACGGATAAGCAAAGAAATTGTTTGAGATCTCATTAGAAAACTCCAAGATTTACATGCCATTACATGAACAAGTCATTCCTTGTCCCTTCAACTTTAAACACATCAATGTCATCATTGGGGCCCAGAAAGTACCGAAGATGCAGCACATTTTGACTATGGTCTTTCAATTGCTGAAAGTCCAACTCAAGCTACAGGTAATATTACAGGAATACAGGGTGCCTAACCATATTATGCAATATTTTAGTTTTATCACCCTCTATCACCCAAAACAAAATTCAATCCAATCTGTTAATCAAGAACTTTAAGTGTTTCCCAAGAAAGAACCTTGGTTGGATAGCACACCATTTACCTAGAAACAAATTGAAGTTAATAGTAGCTAATCTCTTAACTATCTTAAATAGCACAAATTTGGCATTTGTTTCAAATTATGAATATAGGCAATAAACACAATATCACCAATACCTAAGGTTTTATCATCAAAATTCCTAAGACTAGTTACTGCCTAAATACCTTAATTTATCAGTATAAGTACCACTACACTACAAATTATCATCCCTTGTTTCATTTCATTAAATGCATCATTTGGTTAACCAAATTTTTAGCTTTTTGCATTGTTTTATGTTTAGCCAAGAGTAAGGCTTCCTTCCAAATGTGAGAAACAATTGCCTCCATCACCTAGAAAGTAAGTCACTACAATAATTTTAAAATATTGTCACATACATTCTTATTTGGTTCATTCAAAAATTTATTGAGCAGCTAAGGATACAAAGGTATTAAAACATGGTCAGAGATGAGGCATATGCACAAGTGTAGAAAGCAGTAAAGTTCTCTGCATCACAAGAGTGAAAGAAAAATGCTTTAGGAAAATAAGAGATTGCTTCCAGCGTGCAAGGGGGGAATGGATGGCCAATCAGGAAAGGGGATTGAGATTAAAATAGAAGGCTTCAGTCTGGATTGTTGATGGTACTCAGTATGGACTATATTTGTTTCTCCTTTTCCTCTTTCCCCATCTTTGGGCTTAATTTACCAGTAGTGCCCAGGACTGTTCAATGCGCCTGCAATTAAACCAAGGAGATAGGACCACATTAAAATGGGGGGGAGGGGCACCATTTTAGCGGTGTATGCAAGGAATAAATAAATCAGTGAGTGACACCAGGAAAGCTAAAGTTCAGTGTAAATATTATATGTGCTGGCACTAAAGTGCTAATTTCCAATCCATTGGTGGCTGCACAAAGGAAGAAAATCTTCTGAAGCCATGTGAGGTCTACGGGACAGGAAAAACATGGAAAAGGGCAATTTTTCCTTATTCCACATTTATTACTAATAACTAGCACGTTAGAATCACAATTGGGAGAATTTTCTTTAATTCTCAAAAAAACATTTGAACTGATTATCCCATTTTTTAACATAGCCAGGTCCATAAAGTTTTAGTACCAGCCAAACAGCAAAAGATAAATACTTAAGACTAGATGTAAGCCTATTAGCCACATACAAATAAGTCATAGACTCAGGATGTTTTGGTATAGAGGGCACAGAAATTACTCATATTGGTAGGAAATTACTTAAAGGTGATCCTTTTTTTTTTCTTAGTTATAATCTCAAGCAGCCAAAGTCTTACTTTTCCAGCTGTTTTCAATTTTACTGAAAACCCAAATGCCCTCTGCTGGTTCTACAGCACAACCCCAGAAAAGGTCATGTTCTCACTTATGTTTTAAGTTAGAAGATCAGCGTGCATCCTTGTACTTTTTATTCTAGTAAAACATAGTTCATATATGCAAAAGATTATGAATATACCTATTTCTATAATCTATTTTTTTACCCAACCACCCATACATAGTGAGGAAAAAGACCAATCCATTCAAAGGTAATTTTACTCACTTTTTCTATACTTGCTTGCATTTTTGCCTTAATGTCTTCTACAGAACTAGGTCCTTTTGGTGTTTTAGGAGTTTTTTCCTGTTTTTTGAAAGACTCTTGACCCTGGAAAAAGTTTAAAGGTACAGTTCTTATTAAGTAACAATTATCATGGTGTCTCAATTATTCTTACAATCCTTTATATGTAAAAGTTGCTAACATAAACCTTATAACTTCATATAATTGTGATAATTTTAAGATTGTTCCTAACCAGGCAATCTCACACCTTTATTCTCATCCTTTGAAAGGCTGAGGGATGATTGTAGCTACTCAAAAAGCCTGTCCTGACTCTCAGAAAAATAAAATGATCATTCTTTAAAAAAAAAATCCAATTGTCAGGAACGATGCCTCAAGGTTAGTGTAAAGGCACTTGCTGCCAAACCTGCTAAGCATGTTTTTTAACAGTACTGGAATACTTTAGACCAGCCTGCGTCTTCCTTCTGAGTGTTTAAAAAAACACATCACCACCCTCTGGCTCTGGAGGTGGGGGGCCTGACAAGCATCTTTCAGAGAATCAACTCCTGTGTGTTGACCTGAATTCTGTAAGAAATGCAGTTGGCCATATGTATGCACACAAGCAAAAAAAAATGAAATTATAAACACAAAGCTCAGAATTCAATAGCTCTACAAAATGAAGCAAGAGCTCACTATTGATGCTTGAAGCTCACCCCAGAACATATTCTTCAGAGTTAAGTATTGGGGAATTTTAACACTGCACTATGAAGCCAGGGTTACGTTCCTCAAGCACCTACCAAATTTTAGGCAGACTAGTTTCTTTTTTTTTTTGGTTTTTCAAGACAGGGTTTCTCTGTGTAGCTTTGCGCCTTTCCTGGAACTCACTTGGTAGCCCAGGCTGGCCTCAAACTCACAGAGATCCGCCTGGCTCTGCCTCCCAAGTGCTGGGATTAAAGGTGTGCGCCACCACCGCCCGGCGAGACTAGTTTCTTATACAGTAATGCTATCTGTTTTGTTTCCTGGGAACTTACCTTTGATCTTGGTGTTGATGGTTTTAAGTCTTTTCCATTTTGGTTTGATTTTTGTGCATTTTTGGCTGGGGTATCTCGTACAGACTGCAATTAGAGAATGGCCTTAATCAGTATGGCCCCCTCCAGCAAGTAGACAAGTGTCGTAAACTAGTATATGCAATGAATTGTTGGAAAGATAAACTTTCTCACTTTCAAACTTTTTTAAGTCTATTTATTTCAGACCAATTTTTAATATGAAATCAACTAAGTCATTTTTCACCTACTAGCACTAAGAAATTCCAAGCTCTTTTATTGTTAACTATATACCTCACACCTCAACTTCATGGCATGTTATGTACTCACTTTCTTCACTGGAACTTTTTCTTCAGCTTCCTCATCATCAAAATCATCATCATCATCACTATAAATAAAACAATCAAGACATTTAGAACATTTGGTCAATTTGACAAAAGAAGCCACCTCCAGCACAATGTTTTTAATAGACAAGTCAAATAGCACCAGTATTTGAATAGATTAACGCGAAGTGTTTATTTAGGGAGCAGTGCACCTTTAATCAAAGCACTCAGGAGGCAGCAGCAGGCAATCTTGAGTTGGAGGCCAGCCTGTAGCTAGGGCTACAGAGACCCTTGTCTGGAAAAACCAAAAATATTAAAGAATCTAACAAAACAATGTTACTCATTTAAAAAGCTAAATCAAGGGGGCTGGAGAGATGGTTCAGCAGTTAAGAGAACACTAGCTTCTCTTCCAGAGTACTTAGGTTCAATTCCCAGCACCGACATGCCAATTCTTACCTGGCTAACTGCAGTTTCAGGGATCTGACACCTTCACTTATATGCAAACAAGAATGCACATGAAATAAAAATCCAACAAACTATTAAGAAGCAAAATTCAACTACTCAAAACGATATATAGTATTTTACTCCTAACACTAGTTACTAAGAGTTATAAAATGTTGGTTTTGCTGTAGTAGTAAATAGCTCAACAACAAAATCAGTGGAGTTAATACTGCTAAAATGGCTAAAATGGCAACACTCCTCAGAACATAAATTATTCATTTGCAGTTATTGGACCTAAAAAATTCAGATATTCAAGGAACCTCAGTAGAAAAGAATTACCTGCACAAGGAAAAACCGAAGAGTTTTTCTTTCATAGTTATACTTGGTCTCAATAAGGAATAAGCTACAAAACTTGAAAGCTAATTTTCATTAACAGTAAATTTCGTAAGTTTCTACGTTTGGCATCAAATAAAGAAACCAAGCTTTTTGTGAATTAACTTGCTTGATCGCCCCCTAACAAGAGCAAAGATGCTTGTATCTAATTGTGCAAGGAATAAAAATATGGTCAGTAAACATGAGATATCATTTTAGTCATCTAGGGAATGTAAACCAAACACGGAGACAATACTTCAAGTTACTCGTTAAGTAACTTAGGAAGAACTCCCATATACTGCCGACAGTAACCAATGTCCACAGCAACAGCATATCCCCAAGATTTCTCATCCCATGAATGTTAAAGAGTACAAGAATCAATTTTTGTAAAAAAAAAAATCAGTGAAGCCAAGCAAATGAAACCATCTTCTGCTATGTGAATTATTACTTTGAAATGGCCAGTCTACAAAATTCACAAGTAGCTAACTACAGCTTAAGGAAGAAGAGTAAAGGCTGGAGAAGACTAAAGGCGGTGGTGGTGGTGCACCTTTCATCTCAGCACTTGGGAGGCAGAAGCAGGTGGATCTGCGTTCATGGCCAGCCTGGTCCACAATGAGACCCAGGACAGCCAGGACCACAACAGTGAAACGCTGGTGTGGGAGAATAAATGCAGGGAATACAAATATGCAATAAAAATTTTAAATCTGTCCTGAATCTACCGCGGTTTTCTTAATGCTTCTCCTTGGGACAATCAAAGCTTTCCTCTGCTTTTACACTTCTTCATTCCAATGTGTGTGCAGTTTGGCAAGGCTTATTGGCTCTTCCTAAAGATATATGTGCCATTAGAATTAAGCTGCCAGATTGCAATTAACAGAACAATCCACCTCCAACTACTTGAGTGTTATTTAACATCTCAAAAAAGGAGATGCTTCTCACTTTCACAATCTAGATCTGAGATTATGATCTGGATCCACATGGCACTTGCTCTATGAGGAATACTAAGTACAAAATATTCTTCAGACACAGTATGCTTTTTAAAATGGAGTGAAATATGGGGCTGGAGAGATGGCTCAGAGGTTAAGAGCACTGACTGCTCTTCCAGAGGTCCAGAGTTCAATTCCCAGCAACCACATGGTGGCTCACAACCATCTGTAAGGAGATCTGGTGCCCTCTTCTGGGGCACAAGTTCTACCAACAGTGGCCACAGATTCTCCACACTAGTCTCATTAAATGGAAGAAGCATGAACTTCATGCAGTAACTACCTTCTCAGTAGTGGGGGAAATTGTCTTGTTAGAATTTAGACCATGTCAAAGTCACATGGTAAATCCAATGTTTTTGGTGATTTTTTAATACTATTTTTAGTATAAAACTGGCTTTAGTTTTAATCCCAGCACTCAGGAGGCAGAGCCACGTGGATCTGAGTTCGAGGCCAGCCTAGTCTACAGAGCATCCAGGACAGGCACCAAAACTACATGGAGAAACCCTTTGGGGGGTGGGGGGGGACACACACAGGACACTGGCTTCAGAACCTAATGTTGAAATACTTTGTTATCAGTAACAATGCCAATTTCCATAAACTGAGTTATCTTTTCAGCTCTCCTTAACCCTTTAATTTCATACAAGGTATTTAGGTAATGTTATACATTACCTAAAAATGATTTATTCCAAGTATTTCATACTTATGAAAGTTATCACCAGCACTTGGGAGGCAGAGCCAGGCGGATCTCTGTGAGTTCGAGGCCAACCTGGGCTACCAAGTAAGCTCCAGAAAAAGCGCAAAACTACAGAGAAACCCTGTCTCGAAAAACCAAAAAAAAAAAAAAAATTATCAGCTTAAATGTAGCCATTATAAGACCATTAGTTATGTTCCTTATGAGCTGCCTGTTTTTTCTTTATAGTTCTTAGTTGTTCTTTTGCAGAGCTGCCAGCTTTAAGTCGTGCTGGGATTAAGAAAAATGGGCGCCGGGCGGTGGTGGCGCACGCCTTTAATCCCAGCACTTGGGAGGCAGAGGCAGGCGGATCTCTGTGAGTTCGAGGCCTGCCTGGTCTCCCAAGCGAGTTCCAGGAAAGGCGCAAAGCTACACAGAGAAACCCTGTCTCGAAAAAACCAAAAAAAAAAAAAAAAAAAAAAAAAAGAAAAATGGGCCTTGGCGGTTCATGTTCCAGGAGTTGTATCCATGCCAGTGGATGTCCACACACTCCAGAAGAGAATTTGACATTGCTGTTGCTGTTGTTGTTGCTGTTATAGCAGAGGTGGCCACCACTGCTACTGTTTCTGGGATTACCATTTCATAATTGCTTACTACAGCTAGCACAGTGGAGACCCTGGCAGCAAACTAGCTACCACAGTTAATTAATCTTTCATTCATTCTACTGGGCATGATAAATTTAATTCAATAGTTATATACATTTCAATTGGCCTTTAAAATTAAAAATTTATTAACTCAAGTTCCGTTTGCCTTTGGGATACCATCTTACAAGGACTCCAATTTGCAGTAAGGCTCTTTAAGGAAGGGATAGGCTCAGTTGCCTTTAGCCTATTGACTATGGGTGGGTAAGGACTTCTGTTGATCTTTTCTGTGTCAAACACACAGATTGCAAGCCCAGTGCCACTCACTTTGAGATCTATGGCAGCAGTTAACTCTGCAGCTCACACACGATTGAGCCTATATGATGAGTATTCAGACAGGTAAGTGCCTGTGTGGCCTGGGCAGGTGTCTCCATGACCTGCTGACGTCCCATGCAACCTAAGTTAGAAGCTCATTTATTAGTAAAAGGGGGACCTGTAGGTCCCTGGTCCGTTTTGAATAACTTGCCTTGCTTGCTGACCTTGACCTTGTTATCCTCCCTATGCTAATTCTCTCCCAGGTTTCACCCTCCTGAATGCTTAAGGGAAGTTCCAGCTTAGATGCAAGATTGTAAAATGTAAAACATCTGTAGCAAACTTCTGTCCTCCAGGGTTTTCCCATTGTGCTGTAAGCGCAAGACCTCCTCCCTCCTTCAATAAAAGGCATTCGGCATTAAAAAAAAAAGTTATCACTATCCAGTATCATCCCATGAGTCCACTGATATATCATCTATCATCCATTACCCAGTTCACTAGTTTATTTCAAGACCATTTCCCAAGTTTGTTTTCCTGGAACAGTTCTTAATCCTCGTACATAATATTCATTCAATAAATATACATGACCAATCCCAGAACTAACAAGATATTCAAAGATAACAAACTGTCATGTTAAGACATATCTGTTTACTGATACCACTTGATCATAATGAAATCTTATTTTAACCGTATTTTAGACTCAAGTTCAAAAAAAAAAATCTATGTCCCATTTATAATAGCCTGTCATAAGGAAACAGAGTCACAGGCCAAAACCCTTTACAGGCACAGGAAATCTTTACCCTCAAAACATCAATCATATAATCACCTTTACAAGAGTCCACTGGCAAATAAATTTCCTAAAACCCTTTGAATATGTAATATATCAAGTTTCTAAAATACTACTTTATACTTACTCTTCATCATCCTCATCATCTTCGTCGTCATCCTCATCATCCTCGTCAAGTTTTACTTTTTTCTTAAAGAAAAACAGACATTTATGAGCAAGAGTCATTCCTTAGTGGTTAACCAAACTAAAAGCCAGAACACATGACTTCTAACTTAAAAAAAAAAACTTTTTACCTGCGGAACCTTGTTACCACCTCCAGGAGCAGATCGTTTTCCAGACATACTTAAGAGTTTTACATCCTCCTCATCTTCATCTTCTGACTCTGCATCTTCCTCAACAGCTAAAATAAAATTAGATATAGTAGATAACACATGGTTTTTTTTTCCAGTAATTTATTTTATGTGTATCGGTGTGAGGATGTCAGATGCCCTGAAACTGGAGTTACAGACAGTTGTGAGCTGCCATGTGGGTGCTGGGAACTGAGTCCGGGTCCACTGGAAGGGGTCCTCTGGAAGAACAGCCAGTGGTTGTAACCGCTGAGCCATCTCTCCAGCCCCCACATGAAAAAATTCCATTAAGGGTAGCAAATGAGGATCAAGAACTAAGAGAATAAATGTTCATTGCAGTTTTAATAAGCAAAAATCAGACCTTTCTAAACACATTACCAGATTCCTGTTTTGGCATAAGACAACTAGAACTAAATAAAGCATGCTTTACAAAGTTCAAACTGGAGATCTGGGAAGTCAGCCTAACTGGTAATAAGGCCTTTCTTTGTGGCTAAACCTGATCAGTGTTCAATCCCCAGGAACCATGTGGTGGTAGCAGACTCTAGGCAAACTGTCTTGTCTGACCTCGACATACATTCCATGGTACATGTGCCAACACACAAATGTTTAAAGAAAAAAGCCGGTTCCAATTGGAAACTAAGCAGGAATTACCACAGTATATTTAAAAATGAAAACCAAAAACATACCTACTAGGTGTTGTCCACTAATGTGCACAGGCCCTGAACCACACTTCAACCTTAAGACCACAGGTGGTGTAATTTCAAAGCCCCCAAGAGAAACCTAAAAATGAGCAATTTTCAATCATTAAACATTGTGAAGAATATTTTACACCAAGTATCACCAGCAAACTTATACATCAATAAACCTATTTAGAAGCAGCACAAAATCCCAGTCACAGAAGATGTAGCTTTTTGAAACATCTTTGTTTATCTTAGAATTAAGAGACCCAATGTGAAATCCCATGTTTATAAATGTACTTACTGTTGGTTGTACAGACATTTTCAAAGTTGCCAATGTCACTTTAATTGGACTGCCTTCATAGTTCATTGCTTCTGCCTCTACGATGTGTAATTCGTCTTTCGCCCCTGCCCCTAAACTAACCTGTGAACAAAAAGATACTTTCAAGTCCCCACTGTTCATGAATACCCTTCAAAATTTTAATTAGCCTGTCCCCACTATTGACAGATAACTAATCATCTCATTTAATATACTTGAGAGGACTGGGGCTTTAGCTCAGTGGTAGAGCACTTGCCTAGCAAGCACAAGGCCCTGGGTTGGATCCTCAGCCTCCCCCCC
>CABHPP010037445.1:0-12355 GCA_902168425.1 Peromyscus attwateri | reverse complement strand
AACAGACATTGAGGAAATCCAGAGAATCATCAGGTCATACTTCAAAAACCTGTACTCCACGAAACTGGAAAATCTAAAAGAAATGGATAATTTTCTGGATAGGTACCACATACCTAAGTTAAATCAAGACCAGATAAACTATTTAAATAGTCCAATAACCCTAACAAAATAGAAACAGTCATTAAAAGTCTCCCAACCAAAAAAGCCCAGGACCAGATGGTTTCAGCACAGAATTCTACCAGATCTTCAAAGAAGAGTTAATATCAATACTCTTTAAATTATTCCACACAATAGAAACAGAAGGAACATTACCAAACTCCTTCTATGAGGCTACAATTAACCTGATTCCTAAAACAAACAAGGATACACAAAAGAAAGAGAACTACAGACCGATCTCCCTCATGAACCTTGATGCAAAAATACTCAATAAAATACTGGCAAACAGACTCCAAGAACACATCAAAACAATTATCTACCATGACCAAGTAGGCTTCATCCCAGGGATGCAAGGGTGGTTCAACATACGAAAGTCCATCAATGTAATACACCATATAAACAAGCTCAAAGAAAAAAACCACATGATCATCTCACTAGATGCAGAAAAGGCACTTGACAAAATCCAACACCCCTTCATGATAAAGGTCTTGGAGTGATCAGGAATACAGGGAACATATCTAAATATAATAAAGGCAATTTACAGCAAGCCAACAGCCAACATCAAAGTAAATGGAGAGAAACTCAAAGTGATTCCACTAAAATCAGGAACGAGGCAAGGCTGTCCACTCTCCCCATACTTATTCAATATAGTACTTGAAGTTCTAGCCAGAGCAATAAGACAACATAAGGAGATTAAGGGGATACAAATTGGAAAGGAAGAAGTCAAGCTTTCCTTATTTGCAGATGACATGATAGTATACTTGAGTGACCCCAAAGATTCAACCAAGGAACTGATACAGCTTATAAACACCTTCAGCAACATAGCAGGATACAAGATCAACTCAAAAAAAATCAGTAGCCCTCCTATATACAATTAAAATAGTTCTTAAAAGAGAATGCCTGCCCAGAAAGCAGGAAACTTCCTGGAATTCTGGGAATAGCAGTTCTTCAAAGATAGTCCCTGTCCAGAGACCAGGTAATATCCTGGAATTCTGGGAACTGTAGTTCTTAAAAGATAGTGCCTTTCCAGAGTTAGGTAATTACCTGGAATTCTGCAAGTTCTAGTTCTTAAAAATAACACCTGCCCAAGGACCAGGTAACTTCCTAGGACTGTGGGAATTGTGCTTCTTAAAGTATAACAGCATAGCTTTATACATAAAAGGTTACGGTAACAATGGAATTTGTTCACAGAAATCTGAAAACATGTATATTGAAGGCATCAACTAACAAGTTTCCAAATGGCGGTTCTAACTAGACTCCATCTTCGTCAATATTTAAATTTTAAAAAAAGCTAATTTTTAATTTTACTTTCTGTCCCTAATATATATCTGTTTCAAACTTGGAACAAGAGGCTGAGGTGCATATTTACCACATCAAATCTGGACCTGGCTGCAAGGACATTCCACTGTTCCTCAGTCTTTACCTTTTACCAGGTATGGGTTAGAAACACTGTCCTAAATTTAAAATTTTGAAAAACAAGCAATGGTCCACTTAAAGACAAAAAGACCTCTAACAATGCGATTGGCAATGACAATGGTTACCCTAAAAATATTCTACATCTACAAAATGTACAAACACCCTCCAATCTTGGTACAAAGGCATTATCCCATGGACGGAATATGGAAGGGACAGGATCCCCTCCTGAATGCAGGAAGAAGTTCCTTTGCTTGAGTTTTTTCCATAGAGGGCCCAGCTGAGGCCTATTCAGATCCCAGCTAGAAATGTCCAACATCACCCTGCCAACCAGAAAGATGGCTTGCCACTCAGACTGGTCAGGAACAGAGGAGATGGAAGAAAGGCCACCCCTTCCAGTACAACAAAATCTGATCTGGTGGCCCCTGCCCATGCCATATGCTTCCTTTAAACCCTCTTTTTCTATTATTTTAATGACAGTCTTTGTTCTATCACAGGCCTGACCTGCCTCTGCTCAACACCCTAATTCTCAACCCAGTACTCACCACTGATTTATTCCCCTTCAGGGAACCCATGAGAACAAAACACCATGAGATTGGATCCATGAATGACACCAACCAACGATGCTGGTCCTGTTTCACAATCTAAATAACCATCTCACCATTACTACAGATGACCCCTGGAATGAAAGGCAAAGCACAGGAGTCGTGGGAAAACTACATCCCATCGGTTATGCTGCCCATCACTCTGCTGATATTCCTATTTCTCAATAGCTGGTGTGGGTCTCCCAGTCCACCTTAACCCATGAAAATATCTTAAACTGGAGACAACCTAAGAAGAAATGCTCAGTCCACCCTGGTCACAGTCTGTTTATTATGTTGTTAACTTTCTCCCTTTCACTATGCACCCCAATGCCTCTAACTGCTTCTCTAGTGCATCCAGCAATAGACCTCTGCTGACAGCTGTGCTGGTCAATACACTCTCCTTTATCCCAGGACCAATGTCTCACTAACATCATTCCTTCCAGGCTGACCTGCATCGCTCTTCCTCTTCTTTGATATAAGGGAAGGATAACTCCCTGCATAGACACCCCCTCCTGGGGTATTGCACCCCTGTTGTGGATATTCCACAGGTCTATCTATCTACATGAGCAGGAAGAAGCAACACTGTTTTTAACCAAAAATGAGAGATATTCCTTCCTTTACAGATAGGAATAGGACTTGTCATCTCTCTTGGAACTTAAGGGGCGACAACAAATGCCATCATCCAGACACATCCTCTGACTGGAGATTCAGACACAGACTTGATCAGACAATGACATCTACAGCTGAGTGCCTCCAGTCACTCCAAAGACAGATGAATTGTCCTGCCGGGGTTGTGCTTCATAATAGAAGAGCACAAGACATAATAACTGCTGAACATGGGGAGATTTGCTTGGTTTTGGTGGAAGAATGTGGCTTCTATGTAAGCAAATCAGATGTTAAAACTAATGACACCGATCTCAAAATACTCCACTAGACCTGCTCTCTAAATTCCAGTGATAGGTCAAGTTAGCTGGTTCCATACCCCCTCGTTTTCTCCGCTCCCATCTTCTATCAGAGCTCTGATTATGCTATGTTTTATTTGGATGCTTGCCCCCAGCCTTATTCATTTCCTCTGCTGACAGATCACCACCATTGCTAAAATAACCAACAATCAGGTCATGATTCACAACCAGACCCTGCACATTTCTAACACAGATGAAAGGTTCCTCAAGGCTTACAATGACACCTCTCCATTACAAAATAAAAAGAGAGAGATGTTGGAAGCCATTTCTGGCTGGTCTATATCCCAGTTTACCATAAGTATAGCAGCTTTTCCCATAAACTTGGCAAAATGGAGGTTTCTCCCTCTTGCAGAACTTCCTGCTCTCTACCTAACCTTATCTGGAGAATGTCCCTGGGCCTGGAGGACTTACTCAATCTAACAGGTGTCTCTAAAACCAAATGCCTGATTCATCTTTAGTTTGACCCTTGGCACAGATTCCTGCTGGAAGACTTATGCTACAGGCTCTGCTATAGAACCCTACTGCCAAATACTAAGACTTGTGATAGGGGTGTGCCACTTAATGAAAATTAGGGTTTGTCCTCAATCTCTCCAATCCTCTACATTCCGTATACTCTGGAATAAGAAATAGCTGATTCACCAAAATCTGTCTCACAAAGGTCTGTCTCTGTTCATGCTCATGGGCCACTAAAGCTCTGTCTCCCTATCTGCTTCTCCCTCCCCCATCTGGTAGCCAACAGGCTTAGAGGGGATGGACCCCCATGAATGTCATTTTCCTTACTTTGTATTTTTGGTCTAGTCATACATTTCCTAATTCCTGGAATATTGGCTAAAGATAATCATTGTACAAAAAATATTAGAGTGACATAGAAGTTCATTAAAGGAAAACTCATTCTATTCAAGACAGTGGAATGTCTGGCCTGACTGGAGAGTCAGCATTCACATAACGGGTCAAACACTTGGCCAGCAGATTATGTCCTGAGAAGGAAGGACCACCCTAGGAAGGTTGGCTCACCTTAAGCCATGCTGAAGAAGAGGTTTGTAAAAAAAATTTCACTTTGATGAAATACTGTATTTTGCTTCCCATATTCCCACACCTTAGAACAGGCTGTTACCGAACACAGCCATGAACTCTGAACTAACCTTCCTTCTTTCTCTGATATAAGCATGATTGCCATCATGGTTTTTATTCTTTAGTATTTCTTGAAGTCCCACTCCCCACCATGGGGCTGTCTGTCACTGTGTGACTCAATTCTGTTCTGGCTTACCTCAAGTTCATGGCTCTTTTCCAAGACCTCTTGGGCCACAGAAGGATACATACCAGACTCCTGATGACATGTTGATGATCTTCCTGAAGGACTTTATGCAAACATGATTTTGCAAGTATGGAACAGTACTGTACAATGAACCCTCTTGGAAATACATTCAACAAATCCCTTGATCTACGCTGGAGTGCACCTCTCCACACCGGATGACAACAGAAATTGAAAACTTAGGTGCTCCCAAAGGAAACATGGGAAACTTTTTCTAACTTCTGGCAGATATTCCTTAGCATACAACAAAGTCATAAACATTATCATTAACAAGGTAAATTTTGTGATTTTTCCCTCAGGACCAATATATTTTTTTCCTTCATTGGAGGTATCCCAAAGTCTCCATGCCAACACTGTCTCTGACACCACTGATGACAAAGTAATGCACTCTCTGAGGGATGTTAGTCTAGATAAATAGTCTTTTTTATGAGCTATACTTTTATGAGCTGGTACTCTGTGTTCACTCAGTCATCTGCACAATGCTCCATGGAAAATATTGAAGATGTAAGCCTTTCCTTGTACCTGTCTTGGGGAAATAGATATAGAGAACATTTTCAAATGGAGAAGAAATCAGAGCTCTGTTTTCCCATTAAGCAGTCAGGAGCTGGCCAACATCCTTGTGAGCATCTTCATCCTCGCTGTGGCTGGACAGGTGGGATTCTTGCAACTGTAGATATCTGCTTAACATTCTCTTCTCCCTACTGAAACTCTTATCAGTTCGAGTAGTTGCTTTTTTGTCTCTCGTTTACCTAATGATGTCAGTGATTTCTTCATGCCAAGGAAATGTCTATTTCACAGATTAGCACTTAGTTGAAAATGACATTTAATGTGACGTCTCTATATGGGATGGCTGATTTTTAGCTGATGGGTGGAGACTGACAGTTCTTTTGGAAAACGATATACAAAGTAAGTTGTGGACTCAGCAAAAGTTTTCAAAGACATGTTTCAAAGACTCGAGTTTTAAAAGAATCTGCCTGTGCAAAAGGTGTAACTGTGATGGTGTATTAACACATTTTGATTGAGAGTGGCTGAGGGAAGCTGATGATGGCTCAGTTACATCTCCAGTTTCTGCTTCATCATTAAAATTGTTAAGATAAAGGAAATTAGGGATAAATGAAATGCTTTGGTACTTGGGGATTTTCCCCATATATATGTGTAAATTAAGTTCTATAAATATTTTGAAAATTATTTCCCTGTGAGAAGTTCTTTCCCATTCTGAAGGCTGCTGTTTTCTCCTATTGACAGTGCCCCTTGCCTTACAGGAACTTTTCAGCTTCATGATGTTCCACTTATTAATTGTTGATCTTAGAGCCTGCACTATTGGTGCTCTATTCAGGAAGTGGTCTCCTGTTCCAATTCGTTCAAGGCTGTTCAAGTTCAGCGTAGCTGGGTTTTTATTAAAGTCCTTGATCTACTTGGACTTGAGTTTTGTACGTGGCTATAGATATGGATCTATTTGCAATCTTCTACATGCCAATATCCAGCACCATTTGTTGAGGACGCTTTCTATTTTTCATTGTATATTTCTGGCTTTGTGTCAAAATCAGGTGTCCATAGGTGTATGGATTTATATATGGGTCCTCGAATCCATTGGTCAAACTTTCTGTTTTTATGCCAATACCATGTTGTTTTTATT
This sequence comes from Peromyscus attwateri, assembly GCA_902168425.1. Taxonomy (NCBI): domain Eukaryota; kingdom Metazoa; phylum Chordata; class Mammalia; order Rodentia; family Cricetidae; genus Peromyscus; species Peromyscus attwateri. The sequence goes on along the minus strand of CABHPP010037445.1, from coordinate 6,292 downwards.
ACTATTGCTCAGTAATACAGCTTGAGATCCGGGATGGTGATACATCTGGAAGCTCTTTTATTGTACATGATTCTTTTAGCTATCCTGAGTTTTTATGATTTTCTGTATGTAGTTGAGTATTGTTCTTCAGAGGTCTGTGATGGATTGTGTTGGGTTTTTAATGGAGATTGCACTGAATCTGTAGATGGCTTTTGGTAGGATGGCCATTTTCACTATGTTAATCCTACCAATCCATGATCATGTTAGATCTTTCGAGTTTCTGATATCTTCTCCAATTTCTTTCTTCAAACACTTGAAGTTCTTGTCATACAGGTCTTTCACTTGCTGGGTTAGAGTTACACAAAGATATTTTATATTCTTTGTGGCTATTGTGAAGGGTATTGTTTCCTTGATTTCTTTCTTAACACATTTATCATTTGTATATAGGAGGGCTACTGATTTTTTGAGTTAGTCTTGTATCCAGTCACTTTTCAGAAGATATTTATCTGCTGAATGAGTTCCCTTGTAGAACCTTTGTGGTTGTTTATGTTTATGTATAAATTGAGGTTCATATTTGTGATCAGAAAGCTGGTTCCTTTTTAATTATTTTCTATTCTATCACTTTGATGATCTGTATTAAATTTTCTCAAAAGTTGATTAGTTGTTGTCTTTCTACTTACTTTTCTTACATGATTTTTATGAATTATAAATTTGTATCCTTATACTTTAAGATATAGTAATTTTAGTTTATGCTTATAGTGTTTTAACTGCCTATATGTCTGGCTCCACATTTGTGAAGTGCCACAAAAACCATGAGAGGGCATTCACTTTGGGGAACTGATTTTACAGATGGATGTGAACGTTCATGTGGGTGCTGGATTTGAAAATGAGTCTTTTGAACAGCCATCTCTCCAACCTCCAATTTGCATTTCTTAACACTTTTTATCATTTATCATTTTTATCATGTTGCATTCAAAAGATAAAAAAAAGTGTTCCAATATTCAGTGTTCATATGTTCTTAGGCCATACTGTGTTACAATGTGTGTCATGTTGACCAAGAAATATACAGCTGTATCACTAATACACTTCCATCATGAGGTGAGGGAAAGTTCATGAAGTACAAAATAGTAGTTGGAGTTGTCTATACAGTGTTCTCCAGGACAAGCTCCTATACTGTGATACAATCGTGTCTCCCTTCCTAGAAAAAGTAAAGACTCAAATCATTCATTATGCTCAGACATTGAGAAGTGTTTTGAAGACAGCAGTGTTCCTCCTGGTCATCACTCCAGTCTGCACAGAAGACCTCTCCATGTCTTCTCAGAGTAAAGCTCTAAAAACCATTGAGGAATTGGCTCTCCAGATGCTTCTGCTTTCCCAGGTTGGAATTGGGACTCTGGCCAACATTCTTCTGTTTTTCCACAATTTCTCTCCTATCTTTACTGGCTCTCGACTGAGGCCCACACAGGTCATTGTCACAAACTTGGCTGTGGTCAATGCCTTCATTCTTCTCATTACTGCATTTCCAAACAAAATGATGGTTTTTGCTCCAAGGAGTCCTCCAACTAATCTGAAATGCAAAATTGAGTTCTTTATTCGCCTGGTGGCTCGGAGCACAAACATGTGCTCTACCTGTGCCCTGAGCATCCATCAGTTTGTCACTCTTGTTCCTGGTCATTGGGATAGGCTGAGGCTCCAAGGAAGAGCCCCTAATGTCCTGAGTTATTCTTGTTACTGTTGTTGGTTGTTCAGTGTCTTAAATAATGTCTACATTCCAATGAAAGTCACTGGTCCAAAGAGCACAGGCAATGACACTAACAGTATAAACAAGTGGTTCTGCTCCACATCTGGATTCAATGTAGGCATGGCCATCTTGCGTTTTGGCCATGATGCCACATTCATCAGCATCATGGTCTGGTCCAGTGTCTCTATGGTGATTCTCCTCCATAGACATCACCAGCGAACACAGCACATCCTCACTTCCAACCAGAACCTCAGAGTCCATGCTGAGACCAGAGCAGCCCACACCATCCTGATGCTGGTGATCACTTTTGTAAGCCTTTATGTTCTAGATTGTATTTGCAGTTTGTTTCAGGTTTCTTTTGTAGGCTCTCGTATCTGGTGGAGGCATGTAGGTGAAGCTTTGACTGTAGGCTTCCCCACTATTTCTCCCTTCCTGTTGATCTTTAGGGATCCTAAGGATCCCTGTTCTGTGCTCTTCAATTGCTGAAAACCACAGTCAACATAACAAACTTAGAAGACAGCTTTACACACTCTATTAAGTAAAAGTTGTTTGAAAATCCTTCCTCATGAACCAGACATGTTGACTCACTAAACTTATCCCAGCACTGGGGAGACTGAGCCAGGAGGATTGCAATGTAATCAATGGCATGTCAGGCTGCAGAGTGAGATCCAGGCCAACTTGTGATAATGAGACACAGTCTCACAGCTCCTTATATGCACCCTAAAAAAAGAAGATAATAAATAAACAAAAGAAAAAGAAAGAAAAAGAATGCCAGTCATCTCATAAATATTCACAATTGCCTTAGGTGATCAATGTGTTCCTGTTCGTGTATTGTTTTAGGTCACATGCAATCCATACTGCAGCCTATATGTATATTATTTATATTCTTTTCCAAAATTTATTTATTTATTATGTACACAATTAAGAGTTCTTGTTACTCTCACAATAGGCCTGGGTTCGGCTCACCGTACCTACATGTGGCTCACAGACCGCTGTGGTTCAGGTTCCAGGGGATTCAAATGCCCTCTTCTGACCACTCACGGTACCAGGCATGTGTGTGGTGCACATACACCTATTCAAGCAAACATTCATACATTAAAATTAAAAAAAAAAATTTTTGCCGGGCATTGGTGGCACACGCCTTTAATCCCAGCACTCGGGAGGCAGAGCTAGGCGGATCTCTGTGAGTTCGAGGCCAGCCTGGGCTACCAAGTGAGCTCCAGGAAAGGTGCAAAGCTGCACAGAGAAACCCTGTCTCGAAAAACCAAAATAATAATAATAATAATAATTTTTTCATTTGTTTCCTTTTATTGAAGGTAGACTCTGTTCTCATACAATGTATTGTGATAACAGTTTCCCCTCCTTCTATTTAACCCTTCCCTCCCTGCCTCCCTTCTTTCTCTTCTTAATCTTTCATATCTTAAGGTCTGGTGAGGCATTTCAGTAGGTTGAGCATCCACTGTGCAAAACTCGCAGGTTGAGTTGAATCCCCAGAGCTGTCATAAAGGTGGACAGAGAGATCAAAGTCCCTCGCTGTCCTCTGACCTCCACATATGTGACACAGCATAAGCATACCCACCCACACAATTGTAGATAAATAAATAGTAATAGTTAGTAATGAATTAAGGTGTCTGATGGATGCTGAGGAATTCTGAAGAGAAGGGTGGTTCACACCTTGGGTCCTAATTCGAGGTAATCTCTGTGGCCACATGCAATAGCTGAACTCCTCCTGTGGGAAATGGATATTTAATAATTTGATGGTGTTGATGGTGAGGATGGAGATGGAGAAGATGAAGATGAAGATGACAGGAATGGAAAGTATGATGGTGGTTATAATAATGGGGGGAGTTAGCATCTGTTTCTTTCTCCTCAATATGAAGACTTACTTTGACTGTCCATCAGTGTATACATAAATATATAAATAAATGTGCATTAAGTGTATACATAATATATGAATAAACATACATAATATTTGATTCAGTAAAAGACAAAATAAATTTAGGTTTATTTAAATTGAATATACTTAAATTTATAATACATAAAATAATTATATATAATTTATAGATATATAAAAACATTTATGAGCTTGACTGTATATGAGTGGTGTATATAAAATACAAATTATTTGCCTAATATCTGGATACTTAAATCTTTCCAAGAACTGGGTTTTCCTACATATTGTCTATGGTATCTAGAGGGTAGAATTGTTTTAAAACTTAATATGATATATTGGATTAATCTTATCATTTATGATGATCTTTCCTACTCTGAAATTTATTTATTCTTCTCTATTTTCTCCCACAAATTATTATGGTTACTCATAATTAGATTTTGAACCTCCATGGTATGATGTGCTAATTTGGACTCATTGACTGACTTACCAGTACCAGTTACATCAGCGTATATATTGCCCAGGCTCTCTATCTCTAAACTGTCTTTTGGGGCTGGAGAGATGGCTCAGTGGTTAAGAGCACTTGCAGGTCTCACACAATACCCGGGTTTGATACCCAGCACCCTCACAGTGGCTCACAATCATCTGTAACTCCAGTCCCAGGGCTTCTGATGCCCTCTTCTGGCCTCTCAGGACACTGCATATAAACACATATGAAATAAAAACAATAAAAATATCTTTATAAAAGGATATTTAAGCTTTTCCTATTACATTTTATTTGCTCTGTGTGTGTGTGTGTGTGTGTGTGTGTGTGTGTGTGTGTGCATGTGCGCACACAGCATGGCCCATGTTGGAGGTCAGAGGACAACTTTCAGGAGTCAGTTCTCTCTGTCCACTATGTGGGTCCCAGGGATTGAACTCAGATCATCCACAGCAAGTGCCTCAACCCACAGAGCCCTCTCAGAAATCCCCTTATCAGTTTTCTAGCACTACCCACTTGATACCAAACAGCCTCACATAGACTGTGCCACTTCTGCATCTCTCTTTTACACTGAATTTTCTATTTCTACTGCTCCTACAATATACTGCTTTACAAACACTATTTCTCCATCAGTACGTATCTGTTAATATACCTGTGTGTATTCTATACATCTGATCCAATGACTACTATTATTAATATATTTTATGTGTACATGTGAGTGTAGTGCCCACTGTGGCCAGAGGAGGGTGACAGTTCTCTCAGAGCCAGCTCCCTAACATAGGTACTGGGAGTCAAACCCAGGTCCACTGCAAGAGCAGCCTGTGCTCTGTGGTACTCTTCTCTATTCTTTTGCTAAGAGCCATTCTGGTTGGAGTCAGATGGTTCTCATTCTGAAAACTGTGTTTGCATGATGAATAGTGATTCTGACAAGTTTGTTCAACTCTCGGCTTTTGAAGTTAGTGTGCAAAGCAGCCACTTCCTTATGGCATTTTCAAACAGTCCTGGTTGACCCTCCCCACATCCATCATCTCCCCATCTCCCTGCCCTTCATCCCTGCTTCACTTCCCTCCCAGTGACTCCCCCTTTGCACTTTAATATCACACTGTCACACTTTTTATTATCCTTCCCGCCTTTTTCCTTTACTCTCCCAATCCCTCCTTTGCTGGGCTCCTTTCTAGTTTCCTGGCAGTGAGGCATACTCACCACACATAAATAAACTCACATAAAAATTTAGAAGCTAGGATGCGCATATGAAAGCAAGCCAACCCATTTATCCTGAGCCTTGCTTACCTGATTTAAGATAATATTCTCTAGTTTCCTTCATTTCCCTGGAAGTTTCATAATTTCATGTTCTATATTTGAGTGACTATGATTCCTTTGTGTAAATGCACCACATTTCCATTATCCACTCCTCAGCTGAATGACATCTAGGCTGGTTCCACTTCCTAGATATTGTGAACAGAGCTGGGATAAGCATGGGTGTAAATGTCTCTGTAATAGGATATAGGGTTTTGGGCCTATGCCCAAGAGTGATATAGCTGGGTCATGTGGTAGATCTATTTTCAGCTGCTTGCAAAACCCCCACAGATTTAGACTGCTTCCTGGATGAGGTATCTAAAGTGACCCCTGATTTGCTGCTAAGGGCACAGCTCCAGACTCACAAAAGTGTCAGCAGATTGTACAGTGCTAGAATCAACCTTTAGTATTGCTTCTGACTTCACATTATGAGATCCATGGATTCTATTCAGACCTGGGAGGCCAGCTGTGGAGTGGAGAGTCATGAATCTGTGACCTCACAGTGCCCGGCTGGTGTCCCCAAGAGTCCCAGCAGAACTGTGGAAGTGAGTGATATGATATAGTTCTCTGACATCACACTGAGTCAGGTGACAGTCTCTGAGGTATATCCAGAATCTAGATATGGCCAAGGGGATCAGGAGCCATGTCCAGTATCACTGGAAACGAATTTGAAATTATAAAGGAAAGGTGAGCCTTGGGATGTGATTCCTCTTTCCCTTGCTTTTCACATGCTAGAACTGCAGACACACACCCATACCCTGTTCTCTATATTTGTTATGATTGCATAATCCAAATCCTTGCCAATTTATCCAGGATTACTTACTTATACAGCAGATTCTCTGTACAGTGGCAATATGTTAGGCCTCTGTAGTGTCAGAGAATCCATGGGTATGTCAGAAAACAA
>CABHPP010037440.1:0-18930 GCA_902168425.1 Peromyscus attwateri | reverse complement strand
TTTTTTTTGTCTTTCACTGATACTAAGTATATAGAACAACTTTTTAATTTGCTGTAAATCTAATCTTTGCAATAATTAGAATAAACCTGAATTGAATGTATACTTTAAAGTTATAGAAGTAAAATGATGGCTTAGGGTCTAAAGTTGGTATCCAATTAGATTATCACTAAAATTAACTCTAATTTTTAATAAGCATGATGGAACATTATTTCAGCAATTAACATTTTAAACCTTTTAAAGCTGTTTGATTCCCAGCATACTAGTTTTCAAGTCTTTTATTATTTGATGAGAGATTAAATCGAAGTTACATAAGGGTATGGCTTGGTGAATATAGGATATAACTGAAACTGAAAGTTTATATTTTGACATACATTTTAAAAAAGGTAAGTGAGAACCATGTTTCTTATGCAAAGAAGAGAACATTTATTAACTATGCCATATCTCATAAAACCACAAATCACTCAAAAGCCCAGGTGAAAGTTTAAATATAATAAGTCATATATAAACATAATTTTTGTGAATAAATTTTATATATACATATAAATATACATGTATATTCATTTGTGGTAACCATCAGTCATTGAAGATGGATTTCAGTTCTTGATAACTGAACTTCTTAATTCCCTGTTTTTGTTACATGGTACCTCAATATGGTTTGTGTAGACAAGTAGAAAGCTTCTCAAATAAACTAGCATTACAAAGTAAGTTTCTAGCTTTTATGGTTACTATTGACATCTAGGCTATAATCAAGCAGATGCTTTGAAATAAAGATTGCTTGACTCACACAAATAAACATGTGACATCTAAATATTGTATACATACACCGTAAGTATATTACCAAATTATTCACTGTCTAATTGGAGATATAGCTCTTACTGGGCACCCTCTGCTTTATCCGGCAGCGCTGCTGAGGAATATTAAACACTATAGTGTTGGGGTCCCTAACCTGCTTCATTTAGGGATGATCTAGTGTATTCTCCTATGCTCAGCTTCCAGCATTTCTATATTCTCAATTCTGCTCTGAGCCTGCCCAAATGTTATTAGTTTGCTACCTGTTTAACATAAACTTAATCAAATTACATTAAGGGGACTAAAATCGTCAAGTATATTAAGTAGCCATCAATAAGTACACAGATTGTAGTGATGTATGTTGACTGGCTTTTTGAAAAATATGCTTGGTAATAATTTAATGAGTTTTGTATTTACTAATCTAATTGTTTTTATGATATAACTTTCCAAGATTGTGCTTCAAATGTTGTTAACACTTACCGTTGCTTAGGAAAGCAAGTCATAAATAATACGTTAGATCCAGGAGTAAATGAAGCTACCCATTTTTAAATTTTTGAATACACATTTATTTTTTTTATCATGTGATGCTGAATTTAGGCTTGGTTTTTATTTTTATTTTTTTCCCAGAAAAGGCTATATTTTTTAAAGTTCTTTTATTATTTTATAATTTAATTTAATTTTATATATCAGCCACGGATTCCCCTGTCCTCCCTCCTCCCACCCCCCCTCCCCTCAGCCCACCCCCTATTCCCATCTCCTCCAGGGCAAGGACTCCCCTGGGGATTCAGCTCTGCCTGGTAGATTCAGTGGAGGCAGGTCCAGTCCCCTCCTCCCTTCACCCAGGCTGAGCAAAGTGTCCCAGCATAGGCCCCAGGTTCCAAACAGCCAGCTCATGCATTAAGGACAGTTCATGTGTTTCCACTAGTTTGGCTATTTGTCCCTGTGCTTTTTCCAATCATGGTCTCAACAATTCTCGCTCATACAATCCCTCCTCTTTCTCATCAATTGGACTCCTGGAGCTCCACCTGGGGCCTGGCCGTGGATCTGTGCATCCGCTTCCATCAGTCATTGGATGAGATTTCTACCACGACAGTTAGGGTGTTTGGCCATCTGATCACCAGAGTAAGTTAGTTCGGGCTTTCTCTCGACCATTGCCAGTTGTCTATTGTGGAGGTATCTTTGTGGATTTCTGGGGACCTCTCTAGCACTTTGCTTCTTCCTATTCCCTTGGGGTCTTCATTTATCATGGTGTCAAAAAGGCTATTTTTTTATTCAAGTAACTGCAAATAGGAAACCAGAGGGGAGCCCCAGGCCAGGACAAATACTGGCGACCCCTCCCCCACAGAACAAGGGGAGAAGGTGGTCCTACACCCTTTTCCCATCAAAATGGGCCCCCTCTTCACTCAGCTGCAGCATCCAAGGGACAACAGGGCCCCATCTGCCCTGGCGTGGGGTGGTTGGTAACCTAGGCTTGGTTTTTATATACACATGAAATCATTAGGTTCGTGAAGAGTTGCCATGAATGCCATGTAAAAGTGATGCTTGACACACAAAGCTCTCTGCAGGTGTAGTAGCCTGTGTACACTGAGAGGACCAAGCTAACTCTGAATCCTTTCGTGCTTCCTGCTGTGAATAGGGATGCTAATTTCAGCCTTATAAAGAAGCAACTTACTTTCTGATGTTCTTTTGAAGAAACCACTTGAGGTGTATGTGTCTAAATGTCTGTAAATATTATCAGACTCATTTTAAAGAACTATTTCTTCTTTAAAGAAACATGAGGATATTCCTTTAAAAATTCCAGTTGTATTAAATTAGCAGTATTTGTCTAGATTAATGAATTAATACCTTGTACTTTTTGAAGGAAGGTGTACTGGGTAAATTGTTTTCAGAAGTTGCAGAGGTTTATCTTTGTTTTGGAGTTAAATAATGTTTTTAAATATCTATAAAAATTCCATATTTTTGTGTATTATGGTGTAGTGTCCTAGAAAAACCATTTGATTGCCATTGAAAAAAACATACATTCCATTTTGTAAAATACATACTGAGCTATAGGCAGAATATTAAAAATAAGTCAGTCTCAAAATTTAATTAAAAGAAACTAATGAAAAACTGGTTTTTGGCTTTGTTTGTTTTCTCAGAAAGACTAGCACAGTGTTCCACCAAGCACAAAGGGGACCGTACTCTGATTTCCCTTTTGGAAAATCTAGCCTGTAATGCATAATTTTTGATGCACACACATTTGTTATAGTATTTTTATAAATATTCTATTTTAATTTAATACTTTATTTCATAAGATATTTTCATTGTATTTCTATATGGGATACTCATAGGACTGTTGTGTGTTTGTCATAAACTTTGTGCAAATAAATTCAAGGCATTGTTAAAAGATGTTAATGCACCATCACTGGTTTTTGTCATAACACACTTTATTAACATATGAGTATGTTAATATTAGAGATAGACAACCCAGCAGCAGTAAGTCACGTAGACAGCAAGTGTGAAACAATTGTATGCTTCTTTTTTTTTTTTTGGTTTTTTCGAGACAGGGTTTCTCTGTGAAGCTTTGCGCCTTTTCCTGGAACTCACTTGGAAGCCCAGGCTGACCTCGAACTCACAGAGATCCGCCTGCCTCTGCCTCCCTAGTGCTGGGATTAAAGGCGTGCGCCACCACCGCCGGGCAATTGTATGCTTCTTATTGTCAGCTCATGAGTCCTCCATCTAGAGGGATCGCTGGTATGAGGGATCTGTGGTATGTCAGGGTGTTCAGTTCTTCATGTAAAACTGTGTGAGAATGAAGATTTGTGATGATACTACAGTGATGGATAATGAGACACCTCTGTTCTTAAAGACGTTGTCTTCTTTTCAAAGCAATAAAATTTAGTTTAAAAATACACACTAAGCAAATTGAATTGTGAAATTTCCAAGCAATAAATTCAGGAGTTTTCATAGGCTGTAATTTTACTTGAATTGGAAGCTATCCTATTGATTATAAAATAAATTCCTCCGCTGATAATATCCTGTTAGGTGAGAAAATGAGGCCCAGGTTCCCTTTCAATCCCTCTCTTTAAATTATATATGGTGCCTATGATGGCAGACCTGGGAAACCTTGGTAGTGAAGGCCGGGTCTAGGTCGAGATCGGATGAATGAGAGGCTAACATGGTGTTCTTCTCTTAGAAATGATCTTTTGTACACTTTCAGTATTGTATATTTCTGCTTCATGCAACTATATTTGACAGTCTTCTTATCTTTTAAAATATCCATGGATTTATATTTTAGTTTGCTAAATATTAAGTGTAAATGATGCTTTAAGTGTTATGCATAAAAAATAGTCAACTCAAGTTAAACACTTGAACTCTCTCTATATTAATTACATTCATATTCTAGAGAAATGCTTCAGGGGTTCATTTCAAAGAATTTCTTCTCCAAAAGATGGAGACTTCACATATATGTGATATTAATGCTGCCTTCAAAGAAACACCTATTTCCCATATACTGCATCATCATTTATTGCTGTCAGGCCACAATAAAGGTCATAGGACTTGATAAAAGGATAAAACACACCTTGAAAGGAGATCAAGTCAACCTTACAAATTAAATGTAAACTCAACTTCATACTGACTAGAAAAGTTATCATTGGTTACAAAAATAATACATTATATTGAGAAAAGACTGTTTTTTTTTTTAAATAGACCTTAAGCCCATTTAGTTGTCACACACATATGACCTCAAATCAGTTTGTATTATTCTGTGTGGTGATAGCAATACACAATATATAAAATATAAAATATGAGTGTGTGCAGATGGGAAGTCACGAGAGACATTAGGTAGTTACCCTCTATTAGCATTTGAACACTTCTGTCCCTCATTTTCCGACATAGGGTTAAATACAGGGAAAAAAGTCTTTAGAAAAATTACAAAAGAGATTCCTCATAAGTAGTTCAAAAATAAGACAAGAAAGTTAAAAGAACTGATTATTCAACTGGACAAATCTCTAATGGAAATGTACCTTTAAGCTGTCTTTAAGTTTATATATGCTCTTACAGAGAGAACAGAGGACAGGTGTTCGAGACTCCCACAGGGGGTAATGGGCTCAGACTCTCACAGGCTAGATTTGCTTTATGTGTGAAAAGTGTCCTGACTGTGAGGCTCATTAAACATTTCAATGAGCTCTGAGTAGGTGACTGATCTCACTTTCCGGAAAATTTTCAATGCAGTGGGGTCTCAATCGTTGGAGATATTTGAAGGTTGCCTTTTTTTTTTTTCCTACAGAAATAGATTAGACTGCTTCACAAGTATAACAGTATAATTTATTTTTTAGGGTTCTTTCATTTGCACTTTGATAAAGCATAAGATTCATTTGTGTTTCTAGCTATACAAGTGTTAAAATGTGAGCATTTGACTTATAAATGATCATTTTAATATATAAAATACTTAGCTTCTGTGAGGCAATTATACAGCACAAGGACTCTGTCGGTCATAATAGTTTTACTATTACATAATAACATGCATATGCATGCATATGACAGTCATTCTTCTTAAATCATTACTTAATCAGTTTAATAAACACTTTAATTAATCTAAGTACTTTAATTTTCTCCACAATTTAAATTTATGCTTTGCATACTATGAAAGGTAATAGTTATAAAGCATAAAAAAAAATACTGTTGCACAATTCATTAAAAACCACTTGCTAAATCATAATAGTAGATATTTGAATATTTATTCTCCAGAATAGTTTTTCATCTCTACTTCAGATGTCAAGATATGTGTGAAAAGTGTAACGTTTCTGTGACTCACTAAGAAAAATAAAAAATGCAGTTAAAGGATGTAAAAGAAGCACAAATAGTTCCTCAAAACTTTGATCACAGTGAAAAGAAAGCCTTTATCCAATGTCAGGAAACTGATTCAATGCATATTTTAATGTATAGCTTTTGATAATGCACTTGAGAAATGAAAAACTAGAGGAGAAATTCCCCAAGGAGGCTTTGATCACTTCGTGTACGTACAGAAGACATCAGAAAGCTAAGAACATCAACGTATGTGATGAATTCTTCCCACCCTGAAATAACACCCACAAAGATAGTTATAATAATTTCAACACTGGTAGGGAGACTGTCGCTAGCACTGGCTATGGAATGCCACTGTTTTTCTTAAAATACCATCTTCCTAACACGTGTCATAATCAGTACAATTGCCATTAAATTATGACCACACAAGGTAAATTCATCTCTTAAACGTGTACAAATAAAATGAGTGTGGCTACATCTTCGAGAACAGTCAACAGGATTTCTTCTTCGCCCTCCCGACTCTGATCACGCTTGGAAGGTTTGTATGTTTCAATCAATGAGTGTGTAAGATGAGCTAAAAATAACAAAAAGGAAATATACAGACAACAGCTGAAGCAGAGAGATGATTTTCAATGTAGAGAACATGTGAGCAACTCAAAGAAGCCATTAAAACATATCCATTGATCTTAGTTTTTTATTTACAGTTTTAAAAATCATACTTGCTAACCCCATAACTGTGGACCACATGCACAATACATTTATCTTGTATTCTGAACATAAATTATCTATTCCAGTAACTTTCTCACCAGTGATAATTTAACCTAACAATAATTGATAGTATACTAATCAAAGCATTCACCCATGCTCTCACTTCTGCACTAATGTAAGAAGCCTTTTCCTCAAATGGATTGCTTGAATGTTGAGATTAACAGTACCATCGAGTTACTTACTGAGCTCCTTTTGTCTTTAAACTCCAGGAATAAAATATTTAGAGAGAGAGAGAGAGCACTGCAGTGGGAATCATTTTCTTTTGAGAAACTTAATAACAATTTTGAGTCAGAATATTTTTCTGGTATAGGTGGGAAAGTAAAAGATTTTGCCAGAGTTCTGAATAATATGTCCAGTTGGGACAAACAGTGACTTTCGTCACTGCAGTGATTTTCCCAAATCCATTGTGTAAATTGAATTTCTCAGCTGTGGAAGTCTAACCTGCTAAATGATTTTCAGTTCTGATTGTCATAAAGAAACTTATTGCTAGCCGGGCGGTGGTGGCGCACGCCTTTAATCCCAGCACTCGGGAGGCAGAGGCAGGCGGATCTCTGTGAGTTCGAGGCCAGCCTGGTCTACCAAGTGAGTTCCAGGAAAGGCGCAAAGCTACACAGAGAAACCCTGTCTAGAAAAACCAAAAAAAAAAAAAAAAAAAAAAAGAAACTTATTGCTTATGATCCCATATATCACAAAACAGGATATTTTAAGTCAAGAATAGCACAATTGGATTTAAATCTATTGAAAGGGTCAGTTCTCTTTGCTTAGAGAGTACTCTTCATGACATAGGACTACACATGTAACAATAGTCACTTTGTGGTTCAATGTTACATGTACTACATTGTATCACAAGATACAGGAAATCACTGCATCTTCATATTAAAAAAACAAATTAGTTTTGGCAAATTCCAGCTTTGACACTATGCAGTATGTACATATCCTCACTTTGGATCTAATTTCTGTCCACAGGACTGCCTGGTATTTACAGCTCCAGCTGGCATATGTGTTGACTGGTGAAAGGTGCAAACTACTTTACTGATCAGAAACCAAGTTTTTGAGGAAGAATATGTATAAGAATCAGGGCAAAAGAAACTGGAAAAATAGATCATCTACTAGGAAGTAGGAGAAATATCAGAGAAGAACTAAACTGATCAACATATTTAAACTATGTTTAAAAGAAAAAAGTTTCAGTAGACTAAAATAATTCTATTACATTACTAAATGTAATCATTAGTTTCTAATGATATATATGATATATAATGATATATATATAACAATATATGAATATATATGCTTGTTTTGATTTCAGTTTTAACATTTGGCATATCTTTATATTTTTTCCAGATTAGATGCTGAATTAAATACTATCATTTCTGTTCTGATTTTTTTCAAGGTCAGGTACACTGGAAGTTATGTTTAAAGGAGAAGAAATATCTTTTAACACTACTACTAAGTAAAATATGTGACATCATAAACCTATACAACTAAATGTAGGCACTGTTCTTTTTAACACCTATTTTATAGGACTGGGAACATGAGATAACATATTTTCCCTCACTTTTCTATTAGCATTCTTATAAGAAAAACTGATTCTTATTAAGGACAAAGCAGGGTAAAAATCATATATCACGGAAGGATTTTAGGTAATTATATCCATACAGCTATTATGTAATTTTAAAAATGAGATAAAATAAAACTACAGATTGTGAATCATATTTGAAGTTTTGAACAGCATAAATATTTTCCTGCAGCTCTGGATTAAAATATGCATAATTTTAAAGTTTATGGAAGTAAATTAATTTACAAAATTATTCATAGATGTTTTTGAAAGACTAGTTCTAGCAATACAAGATTCATACATTTATTTTTTAACTCTGATTTATATATACACAAACAGTGAAGCAGGAATTGTTCTACAGATAATCAAAAATTAATCTTTGTGTAATTTGTAATTGCTATGTTAAATATGTAGTTCCCATCCGCAGTGGACTTCTAAAACGTCAAAACTGTAAACTTCACAATGCCAAACCACTGAACCGCAGTGACTACCAGAGACTGGAATGCTGCCTGCCACAGCTGTTTGACGCGCCATGGGTCCAACACAGGGTTACCCCAAGTTTCCTCTTGTTTGATTTCGTATGCAGTATTGTGCAGTTCTGAACTCCAAACATCAACCACTTTTTCTTAGAGTATTTTTCTTTCTTTTTCACAGCGCGGAAAAGGATATGCTAGTCAATTCTGCAGCTTACCTGAAGCAGTATGATTTGCACAGAGTCGACCAACAAAAGCATCAACTTTTCAACTTCATTGTCTTGGCCATCCAGTTAGTTGTGTGTAGCTGAGTGTTAGATTTCCAGCGGAGTCATCGTGGCCACGTGTAGGACCTAATTGCTCTCAGCAGGCCTGAGAAATGAGTTGAAATGTGCAGACTGTAGAAACTCCATAGGCAACCGGCGTTGCCTCTCCGATCAGTGTGTGCCTGTTTACAGCACTATCTATCCTTCTCTCTCCAAATGTCACTGAGCCCTTTAGATGTTTATATTTACCATGAGAAGCCAGTCATCAAGATAAAAGAAATTTGTGCATTATAAATGCAACATCACTGTTTTAAACTTGACTGTTTTATATTATTTTTGTGTGACCAAGTGTTCCCCAAACTATCCCAACTTTACAAGAGAGATGTGACTATGTTCTTTTCATCCGTGGGCTATTAAAAAAAATGTTGTATTCTAAAGACCCACAAAAATATCAAAGACATTCTGTAGTTTATACACCGTGTTGCAAAGTGTTTACTGTACTATTTCAAAGCTTCTAAATAAATATAGAATATATATTATATTATATAATTTTCCTAAGATGTGGTACAAATTAGTTGGTTTTTAAATGGATTCATACAGCCCTCACCATACAATAAAATAAAAGGTAATTCAGGGTCCCTAAGATTAACTGAGAAAAAAAAATCAATAGTTTGTCCCAATTTTCATATCTTATTCAACCCTGCATTTTTCTTTCTTTAAAAGAAAGTGAAGTTCTAAGCTGCAAAATTTTGTCAAGAACTCATTGTGAATTTTCAATGCCAAAGATGTAGCTGTTAATATTGTCAGGCGGAGCACAGAAGATGTAGTTTCAAAACATCGAGCAGTCTACATGATTCCGATTCTATTTCCATGGCTTTGAATTTAGCATCATTTAAAGCTTTTATAAAGAAACTATAAATTCTCTTGTATTTGTTGTTAGGAAAAAATCTGGGTGTCTGTACATTTTGTGGTGTAAAATATGTAACTGAAGATTACTATTTTAAGACGTTCTCATCATATAATTCACATAGAATTTTATTTTACATAGTTTTACATAGTTTTGTGACTCTTAAGTAAACATGAATAAAAAATCTTTAACTCTATATATGAATATATAGAGGTATATAAATATAAATATCAGAGCTGGTACGTATTAACAATAAAATATAAAAAACTCTCTAAATTTAAAATAAATAAATAAATTTGGAGATAGAAACATGATACATTACTGTTTCAATATTATGTGTGAAATTTTAAAGCTTAAATGTAGTCAGTGTTTTATTAATGAGAATATTCTTCGTTGGTCAGCCTTGAAAAATTAATTATGTCTTTTACCTTTATGTCAACAAAGTTAATTATTAAATTCAGAAAGATGCATTTTCCTTTAGTTCACATATTTTTTCTGCTGTGGTCTGTTACTTGTTGAAACAGGGGAGGGATAAGAATTACAGTGTGAGAGATTCATCCAAGTAAATCATGGAATGAATTTAACTGCCCTCTAAAAATGATATAAGAATGATATCAAGGTATTTTCTTAGCCCAAATTATAGGCCCATTTTGAAATGCTAACCTTTATCTTCATCTGGTTATATACTCACTGGTAGTTTGAGCTGCACTATGATAGCAAATAGACTAAAACTTAACACTTAACAAATGAATTCCATCTAATTTTATGTGATTTAAAATGAACTTTTCATTAAGATTTATCATTAAATGCATTCATGCAGTCAATGGCCCTTCCTATATTTGTTTGGAGTGATATCCAGTGTCATTCTTTTGATGCTGTCAAAATACATAATAATCTGTAATAATACCAATTAGTTTATAGCAACATAATGTAAACATATTCCTGTCTCTGGGGACCATTTGAAAAAGAAACCAGTTGTTCATGTGTGACACAAAAGCACATACACTCACTGGGTGCAGTAGCAGTCTTTTCTCAAACATATGGCATGCTACATGATAGACTATTTCAGTCAGAAAAATGTTATATATAATTTAACTGGAAAAGGGTTGTTTTTCTAATTGCTTTTAAGTCAAGAAAATGGCTTTCATGTTGAATCACTTAGCATTAATTAAAACCATTTTTGTTTCAGTTCACAATCATGGGTTAAGATCCACATTCATCATTTTATGCTCACTTCACATACAATGGTTGTACTAATTCACTTGACTTAAAATGTTTTTTAAACTCCTTTATGTCATATGTGATATTCCTTAAACATCTTTTTCTGACATATAGTTGTTAGCTATTTTTATATATCACAGCAAATCTCTAGAGTAAATTGTATTACAGTCTTTAAATTGTGTCATCGTTCTACCAAAACACACAAAATTTGAAGAGCCAAATTAAACACACAATATTAAATGCCAGTATCATTTTTCAATTATTACATGGAGGATAAATCAGAAGCTACAATGGAGATATAATTTCAGTAAATTGGCTAAAATATTATGTTTCAATGATATATTATGTAAAAAGAACTGTGAAACAAGAAAGTAATGAAATATTATAAGTAGCTTCAAACCTACCGAGAAGAGTTAGTGTAGATTTTCCATTGAATATGATCACTTTAACTTCGAATCTGTCATTATTGTGTACAAAGGAAACAATATGATTAGACAGTATTCCATCCATAAGACACTTCCTATAACAAAATGGAGTTTACTCCTTAGTCTCCTTAGTTTTAGAACAGTAAAACTCAATAATTTTCCTGTGGAAAGAGTGTCGTACGGTTTCAATGGTATGTCAAATGACAATTTTTAGGAATATTTCATCTACATGTAAGATTATAATTTTAATCTGTGAGCATAATTTTGTAAAATCACCTTAAGTCAAGTATATAAATATTGCATCATAATTAATTCAAAGATATAATAATGTCAATGAAATACACGTTTCACCCTTTTTAGGAAATATGTATATTTAATTTTAGGAAAATATTTAATGCAATGCCTTTATCAAACATTGTGTACTAGAAATTATGTAGGAGATATAAATATTTTCATTATTCATTCTCTTTCGTTTCTTAGTTGTGCTATAACTTGTCCTCAGATGCTTTGAAATGTTGAAAATCAATTGCTTTTCCATGAAGTGGAAGAAAAATATCCCCTGCAGTTCCTGACATAGGCTGTCACAAGTAGGCATTGATATTACTGTAGAATCTTGTGAAGTTGTGTATGGACTTCAGTTGATCAAACTGAATGCGATAAATGTTTGCCAAGATAAATAAGGTATTTATGGTATTGAAAGATACTGACATTGTTTTTTGTCCTTTGTTTAGTTTCCCCCCTCATATATCCATGTGTGGTATAAATACCCATAGAACTCACAAATACTTTAATATTAGAATACTCAGTGTTTTTGCTGGAGTCATATATTTTTTCATACTGCAACTTTTTTGTGTTCTTAGCCTTTCTTTTTAAGTCTAATTTTGTAGTGGTAAAGGCTTTGCATTAACATCCTTTTTATGTTCCCTTTTTAACAAGGAAAACCAGAAAATTGCTAAATTCAATATTTTTTACATCCTGAAGTAGTAAAGTTATTTTGTATATTGTTAGTACTTCAAGAAATATCCCTCTGAGAAGTCAGACAAAACCCTTATACAGTAATCTGTGAAACTGTTCAGTAGAAAAATTTTTCTGCAAACACTTGGCTTAGGTTTTAGATTTTAGCATTCTGACAGAATGCTGGTAGCTGTGTGCCGCCAGAGTATAGCAGGCAATAATATGACTTTTATTCTAATACTTTTAGTGTGCATGCATGTATTTCTAATCACTGTTATTTTTTAAGTATTTGTAAAATTAGAAAAAAAATTATTTCTTGAAAACTCGTCAGATGCTTAGTTTGAAGTTTTTCTCTCCAGATGTTTTTGAGGAGTGTGAAAATACTGCATTCTGGATGCAGAAAATATTACATTTTCACATGCAACTTAAAAATTTCTGGTAGATAGAACTCGCACTTCCCAAACATCTGTATGTCCTTGAGCTGAATGACATGGAGCTTCAGCTCTGCAGATGTACCTGAGACAATTATCTGTGAGTGAAAACAGGGTATTATAACAGATGAGTTTCAGTCTTAATTACAGTGTTGTTACTATGAATGCTATAACCATACATAAGTAAAATGCGTGTAAATGTAATATATTATTTTATACTGCTGTATACAGACAAAAATAAATAAAACTAGGATACATATCACGCCATCTTTCCATGCATGGATCTTCCACTGACGTCATTGGGAGCTTGGAATAAAACCATCAGCGGCAAACGTGACCCTACATATAAAATGATTGATGCTGATTTAGTAATTTTAGTCTTAATATCAAAGGTCTAAGGGACATCTGCTCAAAATTGTGTCTCACTTGTAACAGCATATGCTAGACTTTGAAGAATTTTGTCATATTTACAGATTGAGAGTAGGCATTCAATTCCACGTGAATCTCAGTATTACCCCCACAGATCTTTTAGATCTACATTTTTCTGATTAGTGCTAGATTATTTTAACTTAAACCTTTTGAAATAATATTATGTTCACAAAGATTAACACATAAATTGTACGTAAAATATGAGTGCCTTTAAGCAAGAAAATAAGCACCTTGTTTAAAATGTGAGAAACCCATCACTTCATACAGTTCATGGAAACACAAGAAAAACTTCATGTCTGTATCCTTTTCAGACAAGAAAGTATGAGTCACAGTAGGAGCACATTTTATATAATATTAGAATAATATAAATTAACCATAGAAACTTAGCTCCCAAAGAGCTAAAGGTTAAAAAAAAGTGCTTCTTTAGTTAAATCTGCACACAATCAACATAAAAGATTCATTTTATCAGGCAGCAAGTAAAGGGCTAGGTGTTTGTTTTGCTTTCAAGTTCTGTATCCTAGAAAGAATGAATTGGAATGATGATTCTTCATGAAATATTATCAGTAATAATTATGGGTTGCCCATGACCCTCCTTGCATCGACTTTCATCCTTTGTGAAGACTATCTCATTAATTTTCCAATTGAGTCAAGAAAATATATTTTAGAGGTAAAATTTATTATTTACTGACTTTGTCTGGCTATCACAAGTCATAAGTTTCTATTATTACATTTTCTTTCAGGAAAACTCTAATTTTCTTAAGAACCAAACAAATTACAAGAAAATGTAGAATGATGAAATGATGAAAATTATGTGATCAAAATAATCAGTGGATCCTGAGATTAATTCAGTATAAATAGTAACATGAAAATATATAAAGAAAAATAATTACAACAAGAAAATATAACTAGGACAATATAAAAGCACATCATTTATGTTGAAGTCAATAGTTCATTCTGAAAATTTTCAGATGTATGTGTGAAACAGAGCATAGTGTGAAATGCCATTCTTGCTATGAATCATCCCTTCAAATGTTTACCACACACTGAACCATATGATCTCTATTTCAAATTTAAACTTTTTCATGCAGTAGAAAGTGAGAGAAGATATTCTGATAAGTTGCTTCAAATCTTATAGTATCTCTACTCTTTGTACAATATGGATAAGTATTATTAATGGTAGAAATTTTTCTCAGAATTAAGTGAGCTCCTTCATAGGAAATCCATAGCACAATGCTAACCTGTAGGTAGTTTGTTACTGTTATCATGTTTTATTATTATTATTTTAAGCACTTTTTCACCATCATCAATTTTAAACACTATAGAACACAGTCTACAAGTGGAAAACATCCCAGCCTAATGGAGAGTTGTAGATATGCAAGAATAATTTCAAAACTTCAAGGTGAGTCTAGACTTCTTTGGGTGTCCACTCATTAGCTCTGCCTCTCCATTAACTAGGAGAATGCAGACCAAGAAATAAATTCACCTCTACCTGAGGGCCAGTCCTTCTTCAGCTCTCTCATCAACTCTAAAATAGTGATTTATTCCTACAATTAAAACATGTAGAAATTGTAATGTATCAGGGCTACTCTTTCTATGCCAATGGCCTTTCTGGATATTTATTGGCAACACTGCACATTTGATGGGATCTTTCTCGCATATGAGTATCACCTTTGCTTGTCTTTTATTCACTTTGAAAATTATTTAAGGCAGTTTTAGTGTATCTGCTCAATGCAATTGGCCTGTTTAATAGTTCTAATTGAAGGCCTCTGCAGGTAGGCAGTCCTTAGCCTGGTAAAAGCCTGCTTCCTTGGTATTGTCCTTTGATGTTTAAAAGATTTCTAGAATTCTCTTATTCTTTTGAATTTAGTAAATTCCTTTACACTTCCAGTTAAAAGAATACAGTCCATATTAATCAGTAATCAAATTGATGCCTCTAAAGGAACATTTCCATTTTAAAAGGATTTTTTTAAATCATGTAGAAATTTAAGTGAGACCATCATTTGGATGATGATAAGTATGCAATATTTTGTCCCTTTATTTTCCTTTGATGATTATTGGAAAATTCTCTAACCAGTCTCTCTGGTGACAAAGGATACTGCATTAACATGGAAGCCCCCTTATCTGAATGAGAATCCTTATTTTTTCCTTTCTCTTCCCTTATTGTAAGTAACTGTTCTATTACCATGGAAGACAGGACAACAACAGACACAGATGTTCACATGGGGCATTACAGAAGCCAAAAAGTATGCTTCATTCTAAAAGGAGGGCGTGGGGCTATGGAAGCCGGAAAGTAAGCTGAATTCTAAAATAAGTGGAAGTTCTCTCATTTTTAAATATTTATTTTTATTTTATTTATGTGTATGCATGTGTATTTTGTGTAAATGTATGCCATGTATTTTCAGGTGACTGAGAAGGCCAGAAGAGGGCTTCAGATCCCTTGGCACTGTATTACAGGCAGTAGTGATTTTACCATGTGGATGACAGTAACCAAATTTAAATAGCAAGCATTCTTAACCTCTAAGCCATCTTTCCAGCCCAGTGAAAGATTTCTTGTCCTTATTTTTTAATGTAATTAATAATGCAGTGAATAGTCAATTTTCAGTTTCTCCATCAATCTACTTCTGTTAAAATCTATGTTTGGGGGCATGCGATGAAGGAGGGTTTTAGTAAGCACAAAGTTAGTCTTTAGAACATCAAATTACCAAGATATTTAAATGTTTTTCATTATCACTAAGCTGGCTTAAGGGTTTCAATACCATGAAATACTGATGATTCCTTTAGACATTGTTTGAGAACTACCATCATTTATAAAAGGATTTACAAGGACCATAGGAAGATAATAGACATTTCAACATACAAAGTGAGTTTAAATCTGAAAGGTGTGTGTGTGTGTGTGTGTGTGTGTGTGTGTGTGTGTGTGTGTGAATGTGTGTGTGAGAGATAGACAGAGACAGAGAGACAGAAGAACAGAAAGAAATAAAAAATGTAAAGTTAATAAAAATAGATATTGAGTGGGTGATTTTAGTTCAAATCTAGCAAAGAATCATATTAAAGGATGTGGTATGCCTCAGTAAAACATTTTTAAAGAACAGACATACACAGTATTTTAAAATGTAGTAAGAGTAAATGATCTCATCAGAATGTCTTCATAGAGCCTCACCTTTTATTTGTTTGACATAGGTTTATAAACTCACAAAAGTGTATACAGAGTTGGAAGTGTAGTGTAGGTGTAAAGCACTTGTCTAGTAAGAGGGATGCTCATGGTCAAATTCCCAATATCTCAGTGAAAAAGTTTGCAAAAATTACTCACTTCAAAGACAAAACACTGGTTCTAAATTACACTGTATTTGCAATTTTACTAAATAGAATACATGGAAAACTGAGTGTCACATCCAGCAGGTTATATAGAAACACCACGAAACATTCTGTAGTATCTGATAGTCATTTAATAGTGTTAAAATTTGTGTTGTTGAGTCCAGGTATTGCTTCTGTAATGGAAATGAGTTTTGAGATATAAATAATATTGTGGTGTAAAACAGGGATGTTAGGAGGTTTTTCAATTTTAGGTGTCAAACACAGAGATTCAATATAATATATAGTTTTTTTGTGAAACAAGTTTGGTGCAGTCTTGTTTTCATGGTGTGTGCATATTGGTGTGTAAAAGCACACGTGTAGAAGCTAGAGGTCAACATAGGATGTTTTCCTCACTGTGCACCTTACTTCTTTAAACAACATCACCCATTGAATGTGGACTTCCTCCATCAGCTGTGCTGGCTCGCCAACCAGCTCCAAGGATCTATCCATCTCCTTTCATCCCCTACTACTAGTGCTTCAGTTAAGGGCTGATGTGTTGTGTTAACTTCTATGTGGGTTCTGGGGGCTCACACTCAGGTCCTTAGGTCTGTGCAGCAAGCACTGTATCCACTGATCCACTTTCTCATGCCCTCCAAATAAACAATTTCCCACAACTCTTCTGTAGAAAAGAGTATATCACATCATCACATGCAGTAGGAATAGTGGGAGCCAACACTGAAAATAATTAATCACCATTCAATTTTTCTTTAATAAGGTAAAAACATTGACCTATTATTAGGTTACTATGACCTTGTAGCTAGGATAATATTGTAACATATTTTTCTTTCAGAGTAGACTAGCCTTACCTTTTTGGAGGAGGGAACGAGGGGTGGGTTGGGAGGAAAGGCTGGGGTACGGGGGCAGGAGGAAGGAAGAGAGGGAGATCTGTGGTTGGTATGTAAAAGAATAAAAAATTTCTTAATAAAGAAAAAAAAAACGAAAATGGGGAAAGGAGAAGAGTGTAAAGACATTTAAGAAGACCAGTTGATCCCAGTGTCTCACTGGTAGATGGTCATCTGCCCGATGTAGGCAGGACAGAGAAGAGGAGGTTTTCCTTTTCTGAAGTTAATTGGGATTCTTTTAAATGAAATACCACCAAAGAATTAAAAATATGTCTACAGGAAATGTAGTCTTGTTTGCAAAAGGGATTTCCAGTTTTCTCTTTTTCATTTAAATTTTACTATGCTAATCAAGAAGGCCAGAAAGACAAAATTTATAAGCAATACAAAATAATTTTATAGTTTTATCCTAGGAGCAAATGATGGTAGTTAGCCTACATTCTGATAATTCTTTGTGTAATATTTGATGGTTATTATTTAAATTTTAGGGTCAGCTAACATTTTTCCTGAATCATATTTGCTTGGATAGGACTTTTGATGTGCAATATGTCAATTTCAAATATTTCTAATTTTTAAAAATTGGACAATTTGTCTGGAGTATCTAGGAGAAAGCTTGCTCGGCCAGTATAAATGAAAAAGACACAGAGGGAACCAAATCCTCTATCATCTTTGGTGACATACACAAAATACCACATAACTAATATAAAGAAATGTTAGTAAAAATAAAAGATAGAACAGCTGTAAAACTTATTTATCTTTCCTTTTAATCTGAGTTCAAATACTTTTTCATTAAATATTTTAAAGGTATCAATTGTTCATAGATTTGAATCTATGCTCATTATAACTCATTTCTATGCCTTTAGTAGAAATTGATACTATTTCTGGGTGTTTTCTTTTTAAGTGAGTCCTTCCCAGCAACAGTATTTTAGCGCAGAACCGGGCCTTGTGGCTCTCCATGTCCTACTGTTATGGATAAAAAGAGATGAATGTTGGTAAATTTACCCAAGAATCTGACCCATAAATTTCACATTTAGTCTAGCCCATTCCTTTCATACTGAATTCTCAACCTGTACCAAGTTAGCTTTCCATTCTGTGTCTGTTCCTCATGGAAACACCAGAGGCAACTATATGTGATAATATGCAAATAAGTTACAGCATCAACACTTACACAATGGCAAGTCTAACTTGGTGAATGAACATGTTTTCTTGGGGTCATTTACAGGGTATGGTGAGGAGCTACGAAAACAGCTGCAAATACAGTTGTATCACCAAAGGCCCTATCAGCTTGGGCGACAGCTCATGGAAGCTGGAAACCTGGAGTGCACTGCACGGCCTGCACACAACTCAAACAACAACAACAACAACTACAAAATGCCATTTCAATTGACTCAGTTGGTCATAACAGCCACCATGCAGTTTCATTGATCTCTGTTTCTTCCAGGATTTTCTGGGGCTGGAGAACATGGGTTTCTGCTTATTTCAGGAAGCTCAGCTTACCCGAGATCCTCAGCAGTCTCTGCTGCTTATGCACTCTTAGGAAAAGAGGGACCCTTTGAAACTTTTCAATTTCAGGAACTCCCTGAAGCTATTCTGAGTTGCTTATTGCCTGGAATTAAAGAGCTTCCTTGCAAGATGGAGTGGTTTGCTTTCCCTTAGAGCAGTGGTTCTCAACCTTCCTAAGGCTGTGATCCTTTAAAACCAAGTTCCTCATGCTGTGGTGACCCCCCCCCC
>CABHPP010037425.1:0-38095 GCA_902168425.1 Peromyscus attwateri | reverse complement strand
CTCCAATGCTGGCTGTATCCTTGAACACACAGAGATCTACCTAGTTCTGCTTACCAAGTGCTGGGATTAAAGGCGTGCACCACCACCGCCCTGGCTTTCCCTATGGCTTGCTAATAGCTCTGACCCCTAGGCAACTTTATTTATTAACATACAAATAAAATCACATTTCAGCACAAATAAAATACCACTATAATTCATTCCCCGTCTTCTTTTTGGATCCAGTCTGCCTAGAGATAAGCAGTCTCCCGCACATGCTCCTGTTGCCATGACAGTCCCAGAAATGACTGAGCAGAGGGCTATGGACTGAATACAAAGTAAGTATTTGTCCTCCCAAGTTACTTATGTTGGGCATTTTATCACCACAATGAAATCTAATTAACACAGAAAGAAACTAAAATTCCAAATTCTGAAGAATGTGGAAGCATTCTGATACTGCTGTAGGGGCACCAGCAAGATTGCAAATCAAGCTGGGCAGTGGTGGCACACATCCACATCTTTAATCCCAGCACTTGGGAGGCAGAGCCAGGCGGATCTCTGTGAGTTTGAGCCCAGCCTGGTCTACAGAGCGAGATCCAGGACAAGCACCAAAACTACACAGAGAAACCCTGTCTCAAAAAAGAAAAAAAGATTGCAAAGCAAATTATGAGACAGTGAAATACATAGTCTTAATTTTCTAAAAATATTTACTATAAGTAATACATCAAAGATTATGCTAACATGGGCATCAAATTATTGAGTGGCTGGTTCTCAGTCACCAAGTTATATGCAGTAATTATTTTCCTTAATGTTGTCCATGTCAAGAATCCTTTTGAGCATAAACTTTATTATTAAAATTTCAAATAAATAAAAACGTCACAACATATGCAAACCAGCAGTGAATGAAGATACCTAGGAAGAAGGAAGGATGAGGTTGTCCTTTTTCCATCCCAGAGAAGGACCTGCTCACCACTGCTAGAATGTTGAAGAATTCACATGCTTGAAGGGCTTGGGACAAAAAACTTATCTCTAGCATATCAAAGTCCAATTTCCTCCCCACCACAACCTGTGCCATGCTTGCAAATATTAATGATTCCTATCACTGAGGAAAATGACACAAAACTGCAGTGTTGAGACGATGCTGGGTTCCACACCTCACACCTGTTGCCCAAATGGTCATTGAATATTCCTGATTCTTAATTTTAATCATAAAACAGATTAAGGAGACATTTAGGGCATTCATCCCTCATTTGCTTTACTTAGTAATACAGAAAAACATAAAAATTAAACACAATCTTTTGCTTTTGCAAGCTAGATAATATACATCTTTTTCAAAGTGTGTAAGTAGGCTTTTATATTTTGTCATTAATAATTATATCAGTTTAATGTACTAAATATTAACCTCCAAAGAATAAGTTTGAAGTTTCTGAGATTGGATATTATAATTATAAGCAACTTCATACACCACAGAATGGCCTTACTTTGATTTTAACAAAATAATTATAAGTTGAGACCCACACTTGTGTAATGCCTATTAATACTGTTACCAAAGGGAGAGAATGTAGGACAAGCTTTGCTACATTCACACAACATAGATATTTTTCAAAACCACATGAAGTTTACACCATTTCTAAGATCTTTAAAGGAGTTGGTAAAAACAAATAAGGAAAGAAGCACAAAAGTTCTAAGGATGTTGCTTCTTAGATTCCAGACAAGCATTATTCACGGGACAATGAATGTGCCACACTTGTAGTTCTGACAGTGAATTTAGGACAAGGGAAATGGCACCAAAGCCTGGGCTATTGCACACAGACAAAGCAGACACTGTCAGCCAAGACTCATCTATCAGAAACATGGGACTACACCAAACACAATGGAGGACTTGTTCTTGTGTTAGCCTACATATGCTTTATGGTTTCAAATTTTCTTATTTAACTGTTCATCAAGGAATGCTATACAAGTAATTCACAAAAACAGTTTACACATAAAACTTTGAAATAAAATATTAAATAAAAAATGAAGAGGTTTATTCTAAGAGTATTCAGGTAAAAGTATTTTTAGACTGCATTTATATTTAAGAACACAAAATGTAGATCACAAGGTTCTGCAGAACTGCGGTAAGTATTCATCTTCTATATGCTCATCAGAGCAATGCAACACCACTGGACTGAACACCCATCGGATACCTGACCACTCTACAGAAGCAGCTGAAGGGCTGTGTCCTTTATTCGTGTGACTTGTGGTGTTGGACCTAGAAGTATCTTTGGGTGTACACATTGACCTTTACACTGAATGGCACTGTTTCCAAATACAGTCATTGATTATAGAAAGGCCCTAGATGGAAAATCAAGTTGCCTGCTTAACAACTGCTCAAGGTTTGGTCTTGAGATGTGCACAGGGAATATCCATCAGTCCTGCTATGCCCCGAGACAATGACTTTAACTTCTCTCTCTTCTCTGACTCCTTACTCATATAACACTTCCATATAATTGAACCCATGCAGACCTTTGTACATTCTTAAAGACAATCCTCACACTTTACCCCTTCTCTTTCCTGTCTCACTGATACTTTTATCTGATGGATGATCCCATTATAAACCACCAAACTCTCCCTCCCCTCTTTCTGTCTGTGTGTCTGTCCGTTTCTGTCTCTCATTTTTTTATTTGTTTGTCTATTTATAACTCTGGCTTAATCCTTGGGCTCACTGCTTCCTACCTTCTACACCTTCTAGGTAAGTTCCCTACAACTTAATCAGATCTCAAACCCTTTTTGTGTTTTACTTTTTTGAACTTATTTTTTTAGAATTTCATATGTGAGAAATCACTTTTCATGACTTCCAACCTCTGCCCCTCCAATTCTTCCTGTATCTCCTCTATTCCCACTCAAATTCATAACATTCCTATTTAATTGTAATATATATATATATACATACATGTATTAATAGGATACACTGAGTCCATTTAGTGTTGCTAATGTGTATGTGTGTGCATGTTTGTGAACTCTTAGGGCTGACCACTTAGAATTTGATAACTTATCAGAAGGGTCATTTTATTTTGAGACAGAGGTCTCATTAAGTTGCCTAGGATGGCTATGAGATAACTCTGTAACCCAGGCTGGCCTTAAACTGAGAGCCTCTTGCCTCAGCATCCCCAGTAGCTGAATTATAGACCTCTGTCCTCAGGCCCAGCTACCAACTTCTTTCATAAAACTTTCCCATCTTGAAATGCTATCCAACCTTCCTTGAGCCACATTTCCATCCAACCACCATTGCCTTCCTCTGTGTTCCTTTATGGGAAAGCTCAGATCTGTTAAGATTGTTTCTATGGCTTCCATTCTCTGAAATCCAGTTCAATCAGATCTAAGTTCTTATCAGTCTATTAATAAGTTTTGTTAAGCCCCGATGATCTCTACATTATCAAATCAATTGCTAGCCCTGGGTTCTCAAACTAAAAAACTAATAGAAACACTTGACACAGAGGCTCAGTGTTGTCTTCAGGAGTCAAGTGCAGGACTTCCTTATCACCTATACAAACTAGTGAAAATCCAGTCCCCAAACACCAGATCCCAGACCGTTCCTTCTCAGGCTCCTTATCTTCCTACCTGGCCGTAGAGCAGCTCTCCACAGCATCCAGTACTATCTGGCATATTTTATACTCAGTTTCTATAAAAAGTCCAGATTAGGCATTCATTGAATGTTTTTTATATATATCACCTATATCTTTGTATTTATCTGTTTTGAAATTGGGTCTCACATTATAGCCCAGGCTGGCCACATGCTTGTTATCTTACTGCATCAACCTCCAGGATGCTAGAATTACAGGTGTAAGCCATCACACCCAGGTTACCCCATTTTTTGTTACTATTTCTATTATTACCCCAGTGAATTTTAAATACATTTAATTATATGTTCGACAGTAGCATGTAACAAATATTTCTCATATAACATTTGGCTTAACCAAATACCTCTATCTTAAATTTTCCCTTGAAATAAATTTATTGTCTCTGTAATAATTTAATAGCATAGATAGAATTATATATTAATAAATCTGGAAATGGGTAACAAGATAAACACGAAAATAAATACAATATTGTGAATGACTTAATCAAATTTTAAGAAAGCTATTTAAGTAACCACCCATATTATTTGGTTCATACTCTTTCCTTTCCCATTTAATACTATAGTACTTAAGAGTATTTTGTAGTTCTGGAGTCATCAATACTGGGACTTTGTGACTCTGTGATCGTGAAACTTTGGTTGTTGTACTTAAGACATCAGGAACTCATCTTTATTTATCTATACACACACCTTGATCACAATGACAGGACTGCCAGGTTATTCACTGGATGAACTGAAGCAACGTGTGTCACCACCACTCCCACTGTTACAGGTGCTCACCTTATGGGTGCAATGCTCATTTAAGTAAAATGCTCAATGTACGTTCTGGCCTCAAGTCACCCTAAAGGATTCCTTGGTTAGGTATATTCCAAGATATTTTATTGTCTTTGATGCTCCTGTAAATGGAAGTGTCCTTTATCTCTTTCTCAGTATGTTTGTTTCTTGTGTATGAAAACACCACTGATTTTTTAAAGTTGATTTTGTACCCTGTCACTTGCCACTTTGCTGAAATTATTTGCCGTTTCTAGAAGTTTTCTGTTGGAATTTTGGGTTATATTATGGATAACATCATTGATATACAGGAATAATTGAATTTCTTCTTTCCCTATTTTGTATCCCTTTACTTTCCTTCTCTTGCCTTATTGCTCTGGCTAGTACTTTCAGCACTGTATTGAAAAGAAATGGAGATAGTGGGTTGCTCTGTATGATTCCTAGTTTTGTGGGATTGCTTCAAGATTTTCTCCATTTAGGATAATGTTGACTGCATAGTTGTCATATTTAGCCTTTACTATGTTGAGGTATGTTCCCTCCAGTTCTACTCTAGTACTTTTATTATAAGAGCATGCTGCATTTTTTTTCAAAGAATTTTCTGCATACATTGAGATGATCATGTGATTTTTAAAGTCCATTTTTATGATTTCATCTCATCTCAGTTAGTCAGAATGACTTAGAAAAACAAACAAACAAACAAACAAAAACCAATGACAAATGCTGGCAAGGTTGTGGAGAAAGAGGAACCCTCATTCATTGTTGGTGAGATTACAAAGTGGTGCTGGCACTCTGGAAAACAGTGTGGAGAACTCTCAAAAAGCTAAAAATGAATCTATCCTATTACCCAGCTATCCCACTCCTTGACATATGGCCAAAGGACTCAACATCCTACTCCACAGATAATGACTCAGCAGTGTTCGTATCTTCCCTAGTCCCAACAGCTAGGAAATGGAAACAAATTAAATGTCCTTCAACTGAAAAGTGGATAATGAAAATGTGGTCCATATACACTATGAAATACTATACAACTGTGAAGAGGAGTGAAATCATGAAATTTACAGTTAAATGGATGAACCTAAAGAAAAATCACATTGAGTGAGATAACTCAGACCCAGAGAGAAAAATGTCCCATGCTCTCTCTCATGGATAGTTCCTACCTCTAAATCCTCAGATGTTAGTACATAAGCTGGAGTAAGCACAGAAACCAGGAGAGAATAAAGGCACCATAGGTGGGAGTTGGGGGGAACTTGGGAGGGAAATATCCAGGTACCATAGGCAATATGAAGTAAGAAATGAAAAAAATGGAGAAGGGGCTCCATATGGGGAGGAAGAGGGGAGTTCAACACAATGGAGAAGGAGGGATGAGGGACAAAAAAACAATAAAGTTGCTTGATAAAGTTTCAAGGAATCATTATTTTATAATTACTATATACATGTATATACACACATATGTGTATATATAATATATGTTAAAGGAAATTATATCACTTAGTTTGACAACACACTCCCCACAAGAACACAGACTAAAAATAAAAACCTAAGTCCTAAGTGCCAGGCAGGAGAAATGGTTGATAAGAGTAGTTCAGATGACTCCCAAAACAACATAGACTTTCTTATTTATTTATTTATTTATTTGTTTGTTTGTTTGTTTGTTTGTCTGTCTGTCTGTCTGTTTGTTTGTTTTGATTTCTGAGATAGGGTTTCTCTGTGTGTAGCTCTGGCTGTCGTGGATCTCACTCTATAGACCAGACTGGCCTCAAACTCACAAAGATCTGCTTGCCTCTGTCTCCCGAGTGCTTGGATTAAAAGCATGCAGCACCACACCTGGGACAATATAGACTATTGATGTGGCCCTTGGCTGCTTCTCAGGGGTTCAGGGTAAGCCTCTATAATTTAAGACACCTCACATGTAGATTCGAATGATTTGAATCTGGACCTGACCTTAAATGTTCTGAGCCTCCCTCCTGCAGCGTAGCTTCGATGGCATCACAAAATACTATGCAAACTGCAAAGGAAAGGAAGCAATTAAACCATCCTACCCAGCCAGCTGCAACACCTGTGGACCATGACTATGACCAGGATGGCAACGTATCTGTAAAGGTGCAGTGAATGGCACTCCCTTGTCAGTGGTGACCAACAGTTGTCTAACTGAACTAAAGGCCAACTCAACAGAAGGAAATTATACCTGGAGCTGAAAACCTAGCTGGTTTCCTGGGGCTAGTGAGGTCATGGACATCAGTAAAGAATCTAAGACTATTACTTGGCTAGATCAGCTTATTTCCTAACTAAATTCTAAATCTTATTCTTATACCCACGGAAAAGTGTAGCTACGAACCCACATCAAAGAAGTCTCACTTTACAGCAAATGAGACCATCAGAGAAAACCACAACTGTACATAATACACAGATCAATGGATTGTGGGAGCCAGCCCTGATAGAAACATCTATATCACAGCTCCTGCATCTGTGTCTCAAAGCACATCATAGAAGAGGGGCATTAAGACGTAAGAGGCAGAATACCAAAACATCTTCTGTGATAGTCTCTTCTGAAATGACTGAATAACCAGGACTGGACCAATGTCAATGTCAAAGGACATGTATATATGAAAGGGGGGAAATTTTTAGAGGGCCCACTAGACTCAAGAATCCCTTCTGTCTTTTACTACATACATCTAGTCTTGATAGTTTCAAAGTTCCCTTTAATAACCTAGAATTCCCAACTGTTCTCTCTCAACTACTCTTCCAGACTGTGTCAGTCCTGCATATTCATTCTTACAGCAACCAAATATTCCAGAGGTTTCCTGAAAATATTTTTGTCAATCTTTTATATAAAAATCTTAAGAACAATTCCATCAATCACCTCTGGCCTCCTACAGGATTTCATGTCACTCTTTCCTTTGCACGGGCTGGAAACCCTAGTAGTAAACTCCATTTCTTTCTTTGACTTATCCCAGGGGAAAAACAAACAAACAAAAAATAGAAAACAAAAATCAACTAGTCCCATAAGCACTATTCCACTCCAGAAAGGCTGGTACTTGAGCGACTTGAGGTGCCTTTCTTATCTTTTATCCTCTTCATGCATTCATGTCTGGTGCTTTGCTTTTTGCAAATACACATTCTAGATGGGTATTGCATCCATTAATCTTTAAACTAATTGTTCATGTTAGTATCACTTTATACACAAAAAATGATGCTCCCCAAATAAGTAACTTAATCATATAGCTAGTAAGTGGCAGAAATAATGACCTTTATTGCACCACTATCTGCCTGTGTCACATTTATAGTTGTTATTTTCAAAATATTGTTTTGTACTCCACTCCCACATGATTGCATGTAAACTGACAGTTATCTCAAGGAAAGCCCTTGGGCCTAGAGCAAGTTTCACTGTCTACACTTAGTCTTCTGCTCCTTTTCCCACACCTTGTGTTCCTGTCACACTGAACAGAAGGACTATAGCACACTCAATCGTTTCTCAGTTTCTACAGTTTGTGCATACCTCGACAGCTCAGAAAAGGGTGTGTTCTCATCACCCACCCCATATGATCCTTTTCAACTCTATTCAAATATGCATCCCTCAAGCCACACTTCCCCTCTCTCTCCCAATCCTGAAGAGTAACTTGTTCTGTTGTCTACATAAATCTAGCACCTTCCCCTCCATAAAGAAATTATTGGCTGATTACTGGCTAATCCATCTTAGCAAATGGCAACCTCCAGTGTAGGGCTGGATCTGGTTCATCACTTTGTGATTTCCTCATCACAGATGAACTGTGCATCTACTATGCTTCAGTACTTAACTCAATGCCTGACACATAATAGATACCACCTTAGTGGATGAGTCAAATAAGTATAACGTCTTTTGTTAGCCAGTCCTCAAGGTCAAGAAGCCTAATAAGAAAGCAGCACATTCTAAAAGGTCTTTAGGGATAGAAGCAAAGGTCAAGGTAAAAGCCACAATGTAGAAATACCAGAAGAGTTAAAAATCAACAGAAACAAACTTTACCTACTTGAAAGGTATGTTATTCCTAAAATATTAAGTAATCAAATAACGTTAACCTGGATAAACTCCTTTACAAAAAAGTCACAGGATTTTTTTTCCTCTCTTTGTAAACCTTGTTTCGGCTTTACAGCCAAGGAGCTACTATGGTGAAATAGCATCCTCCCAAATGCTTTTAGTTCTCACCACTAGGCCATTGTGGAGCTTAACTTGGCAGTTGCCATGCAGTGAAAGGGCAGGATGGATGAAGCTTCCCTGAAGCTCTTTTACCACGAAATAGCAGGGGGGCATTATTGGCACCCTTCTGTTGTGGCTAGGTTACACAGTTCATTTCAAAGATTTGGGGCCAACTTCACGCTGTAATGGGATATCATTGGGCCAGCTTGTCTGACTATTGCCAGAACAAGTAGTTTTCAGTCATTTCATCACAGTCT
Organism: Peromyscus attwateri; assembly: GCA_902168425.1. Classification (NCBI taxonomy): domain Eukaryota; kingdom Metazoa; phylum Chordata; class Mammalia; order Rodentia; family Cricetidae; genus Peromyscus; species Peromyscus attwateri. The sequence continues at coordinate 29,304 of CABHPP010037425.1, read as the reverse complement.
ATGAGAACTCTTTGAAAGATGGACTGATTAAAAGCATACTTAAAAAAAGAAAAAAAAAACCTGTAATAATGAGCATAAGTATGTAGCATCTTAACCTGGAAACCTGTAAATCTGCAAATATCTAGACTCTTCTCCTACAGGCAAAACCAGAAAGGGACTGAAGTTAGCCTAGCAGAAGAGCAGCTTCTTCGCTTTTTCCACGTGGCATTCCCAGAGTTTTCATGGCTTTCCTACTGTCAGGTCTAGTGTAGCCTTTTCATACAACTGCTCTCAGTCTATGACTTCAAATGGTCTTTAATGGTATTGTTTGTCAACCAGAATTGTTCAACTCATAGTCTTTCCTCCTCCTCATCATTGCCTTTTTAAATTTTACTTAGGAAAGCTTCCCGACTCAAATGCTAGGAATGGGTTCTCATTTATTAGTTTTCCAAATTGTGGATTATTTTTACCCTTATATTTCCTTCTTGAAATTTTCATTAGCTTACTAGCCAATGAGTCTCCATCAGGCTTCTTAATCCATAGTTTTGGCCAACCCACTCTCTCTCCCTCCTCTCCCTTGTTCCCCTGTTCCCGTTTCCATTTAAGCCTCTATTTAGGTCTCTAGTGCCGTCTTTCAAACCACGTGTGCTCCCCTATCCCTCTGATTACATTTATAATTGAGCTGCCTGACAGTAGCTCCCATGTGCCCTTTCCACGCACTCTTCCTTCAGGTTACCCCTCCCCCCCACTGCCTTATTTCCCATCCTCCTTGGTCACTTTCATGGCTGTAATGATTCCTACCCACTCCTAATAACAGAAAACAATTTCCCAAGTACTACGTATCCAACAGTAGGTTCATCTTTTCCCTAACATTTTGTTGCATCATTATAAGCATGTGAACTTAAGGTTCTAAGCTCCTGGTTCTGTTAGTATATTAGCATACTCCACCCTGTGAGATATAATGCTGTCAGAACTATGGTGAACTCATGGTCTGCTTAGTCCCTGGCACAGCAACTCCTCTTTTCTTCTTCTTTAAGTCACTTTTGGGTTTACAGATGAAGGCAGTACAATTACACTTTTGTTGTTCAAGAGTTCTTTTTCTGTTCCCCTTTAAAAATGTTTCTAATTGGAAGACAATTCCATTACTTCCCCTTTCCTCCATCTAGCCTCTCTGATGTCTTTCCCCCAACCCTTCCCATGACTAGCTACTCTCAAGTTGATAGTATCTTTTTCTTTGATTATTGTTGTTACAAACACACACATGCACACAGGAACACACATACGGATGCATGTGTATGTACAATTATATAAATACAATCTGCTCAGTCTGGTTTTGTGTATATATCGTTTAAAGGCTAATCATTCTGCATTGAACAACCAATAAGGTGGCCCATACCAAAGAGAGGCTAATGGTCCCCCTCCTAGCAATCATTCAAAGGATCATGTGGAGCCAAGCCCCAATGGATACATCTATATTACGGCTCCTGCATCAGTGACTCAGGAAAATAACAGAACAGTAGGTCAAAAGATTATAATGACCATAATGCCAAGAAGTCTACTGTGAAACAATCTCTTCTAGAAATGGCTGTATAAATAAGAACAATGGCAATATCAAAACAAAAACAAATGAACAGAAACCAACCTAACATGGAAGGGAGAGGATGTCACCAGTCCTACCACTAGACAAAGAACCACAGACTACTGATGGCTTCTTTGAAAAGGAGGATTAGCTTCTCCCAGAGATGAGCCCCCTTATTGGTTATCCAATACTCTCACACTCACTCTGTTTGTCTCTGCAGGTTTAACCTGTGTCCTATTTAGAAGAAAGTAACCCTAGCTCACAATATTCTGCTCTTTTCCTGTGATGGTGGTGAAGGTAAAAGGCCAGCTTTCCCTGCTTCATCTTTCTGAGGCTGATGACTACAATGTCATTAGATCAAAATTTATATTCTCCTTTCCGCTTCTTCGACTCTCTGCCTTCAAAGGCAGAAAGCAGTGTTCTTTCCTCAGTTCCTCAGTAAGACTCACCCTCATAGCATCTCACTAAGGGCAAATGAAGGATGGGAGTGTTCCCACAGTGAACACAGACACACATCCACCCAGTCAAGCTACAGACCTCTGGCTCTCCTCTCAGCACACACCAGCGATCAGACGTAGCCAGCTGGGTCTGAGACAGGACTGCGTATGATCCATTAGTACCTGCACCCTGGACTGACAGACACCTTAAATGGGGATTCAAAATCTAGTTGCTCCCAGTTTTGTCAAAAGTGTGATTTGTGTTTCTTCTTGTTCTTGTTTGGCTAGTTGTGTGGTAGAGGAAGCATTAAAGATCCTAACATCACTCCTGACCACTGATACGGGACCAGAAGTTACTGGGTGGTCCTTCTAGGAAGGCTCCATAGACGCAGAACTTCTGTATGCTTTAGTTGGCTTCCCTCCTGGTCCTCCTTTCTCCCTCTTTCTGACTAGGAAATTGTCCTCTGTAAGTCTGTAGATAGTCATCTTTGGTGGTGATGAAATGCCACAAAGGACACAAGAGCAGAAGAAGAAGCAAAGAGGCTTAAGGCTGTCCAGGGCACACAGGGTTAAATGACCTGCCTCTCCACACCTTCTTGCTGTGGGATAATGCTTTTGTACACTGGTCTAATAAAATGCTGATTGGCCAGTAGCCAGGCCAGAAGTATAGATGGGATAAACAGACAAGGAGAATTCTGGGAAGAGGAAGGCTGAGTCAAGACACGCCAGCCTGCCATCCAGGGAGCAGCATGTAATGGCATACAGGTAAAGCCACAGAACACATGGCGACATATAGATGAACAGAAATGGGCTGAGTTTACATGGAAGAGCTAGTCAGTAGTTAGCCTGAGCTAATGGCCGAGCAGTTTTAATTAATACAAGCCCGTGTGTGTGTTTACTTGGGTCTGAGCAGCTGCAGACTGGGTGGGACACAGCAAAACTTTTAGCTATACCTTCTCATGTTCTAATCATTGTCATCAGTCTTTCTCACCCTTGAGGCTAAAATTAACCTTAGTAGGCAGTAAGGATGAGCTGTTGTTAAGCTGCATCCAGATGTCCTACAGTGTTCAGCGCATATGTTTCTATGGCTAGGAATTCACAGCTGTACCCATCTGTGGGTCATTGTTCTTCACTCAGAAGAGTGTGGTGCTTCTAGGAAAAGTAACATCCATAAAACATACCAGTTTTTATTTTTTAGAGTGATAAATGGCTCTGTTTACTAAAAAGGCATTTACAGAATAAAACCAAATGCTGAGGTGTTAGAGTTGTGTGTGTGAATTATGTGTGTGTGTGTGTGTGTGTGTGTGTGTGTGTGTTGATTCTGTGTGCACATTTGTGTATATGTGTACATGTGGAGGCCAGAGGTCAACAGTGGCTATCTTCCTCTGCCACTCTTCACCTCATGAGATAGGGTCTGCCACTGATCCTATGGCTCAAACATTGGCTGGACTGGCCAGTCACCAAGGCCCAGGGATCCTTCGACCTCTACCCCCCTGTACTAGGATGATGGGCATGTGCTGCCATGCCTGTTCTTTTCCATGGTTACTGGAGATCCAAACTCAGGTCAACATGCTGCACAGCAAGGATTTTTCCTACTGGACTGGTAAATCATTTCTCCATCTCTCTTAAAAATTTTGGTCTATAAAAAGTAAGCAAAATATCCCTTGAAGCTTTTGACAGTATCATGATGAGTTATGCATAGTAGATCCACAATATTTATCCAAACTTCTTATACAGTTTATGTTCTTTTACTCTGCTCACAAAATCTTATGCCTAAGAAATGATTTCTTTCTTTACTATTCACCAATATGACTTTCCTGTTGCATAATTGTGCTCATACTCTTTAAGTGAAATAAACTCAACAGTAGTCTGTACTTACAAGTCCAGCAGTTAGGAGGTAGAGGTAGGATGGTCAGAAGTTCAAGGTCACCCTCCATTACTTAGAAAAAGAGCCAGGGGCCTGAGGTACATGTCATTCTTGTCTTAAAAACCAAAACCAAAACCAAAATAAATAAATAAATAAATAAATAGATAAATAAATAAATAAATAAATAAAATGAAAAAGACTAAAAATTTAGTTGATGCCTTGTTAAAAGATGTTCTTTGCAATAATATCTTTAAAATCAACTTTCTCTCCTTCAAACTTTTTAACTAGTGTGGTGATTTTTTTACTTCTGAATCTTAGGAGCAATCTGGGTTACTGAACTTGAACTCAGGAAGGATATTAGTCCTGCAGGCAAATGCTTTTGTCCACTGAGAGATCTAGCAGCCCCTACATTATATTAATCTTTGTATTTGACAGTGATAAATAGTAATGGCAATAACATTATAATCATATGTGTTTGTTATTTAGAATCTATCAAGTCACTGAAGTAATTTTTCACTTTAACTAGTAAATGTACACACTCCTTTAGGTCATTTCTCCTATTTTTCCTAATGAGAAACGAGATGAAATAAGCCAAGTAGAGCCTCCAGAATCACACACAGTAAGAGCCTGGCACCTGAGAACATCTCAGTAGAGAGCTTGAGCTTGAACCCCAGTGTCCCGAAATGTAAACAGTCTCCTGTTCCTCCCATGGCAAGTCCTGGTGCATTTATCATATTGTGCTCACACTCAAGCCCTACCATCAGTATGACCTTATATAGACTGCTTTTGTGTAACTAAATGTGGTAATCTAAGATCAATGAGTTGAATGTTTGTTTCTGCATACTCCAGGATTTTAATCAGAATATGTTCCCAGCTGAAGGAGTTGGCCTAATCCCTAGCTTTAGACCTCCCTCTCCTTTTGAGTGGTCTCCAGTTGTTTTGTGTATCTGAACTGATGGCAATTACACAAAGCAGCCAGAAGATGATTAGCTTGCAAAGCCGAACTGTGTCAAGTTAATTACCAGGGGCGCATGCTGACTTTGATTCATGAATATGGCTTTTAGTGGGGCTTTTAAAGGGCCATGCTAATCAGTCAACACATTTTTCTTTTTTAGATTTTAATGGAAATGTCAGAAGGAGAGGTACAGGGAAAACCAAGGAAAGAGGGACCCTGGTGTGCACTAAAAGAATTACAAAACATCAAAGAAGCATTCATTTAAAGAGCTGTTTTGCAGGCCACTTGATCATGAAATGAATACTCCTTTCTTTAACTGAAGGGATGGGATCAAATCAGCCATCCCTGTTTGAGATGGCTTGGGAGCTAGTACACTATCTCTCAGGTACATCGTTCCCAAACTGCACTAAGTATAACTGCAGACAAAGAGGTACCAATGGGAAGAGATGGGATGAAACTATAAAGGTGTATTCTTTCAAAATATAGACTATTTAGGGTTTATTGTATGGTTTTTGTCCACGCTGGAGATATTCTGCTGTCTCTTTGTAGTTCAGTATTGAATAGACACCAGTGGGACTAAGTGGGACTGAGACCCACAGCCATCATCACCATTCCTTCACAGTGCTCTTGAAGCCTGCCATCTTCTTTGTCTCATGTTCTGAGACTCTCTTCAACTATTTCTAGGGAAAACATACTCCTACCTGAACATGTTTGAATACCGACACATCATAGGAAACTAAAAGCCTTGAATTATGTCAAATTTTGCCACCATATATAGTTCAGATTCTTTTTTAAAAATGCTTTTTGTTTTTATTTTTACAGCCTATCAGGAGTCCAAGTTGGAATGTATATTGCAACCATTGCTCTGAAGTAACCTGTTTCTGACTGAGATAAACACTGAAGTGGTAAGCAGTGTCTCATTGGCTTCATAAGCTCTCTGTGAACAGTCATCATAATACTCAAGGACACTGGGTTTTGTATTTCAAAATTTGCAAATCATATATGATATCAGTCAAAAAATACTATGTTTAAAAACATCTTTCTGTATTCATAAATACATTCTGTTGATCTACTGCTCTGCCTCTGTTTACAGGCTAAATTCATACCTAATATCTATGTCTTTAAACAGAATGCACAACTCCTAATCTCACTAAGGTTTACTTTGTTCATTTAGCAAATGGAAGTGTAGTGTTTAGTAAAAGTGAATAAGGAATTGTAGTTTTGAATCTGAGTTATTTAGCACATAAGGGCTGCTGTATGAGGGAGAGTTGGAGTTTTTGTTTTGGTTTGGTTTGGTTTTTAAATGATGTGACCCCTGGTGGTATGGTCACATAGCAGAGCAGGCCTCAATAGTAAGATTAGCTTGGGAACAACACAAACTGCACTTGATCAAAAAAGGAGGAGAAGTAAAGGAAGGAAGGGAGGAAGGAAGGAAGGAAGGAAGGAAGGAAGGAAGGAAGGAAGGAAAGAAGGAAGGAAGAAAAGAAAGAGAAAGAAAGACAGAATGAAAGAAAAAGAAAAGAAGGGAGAGAAAGAAAGAAAGGAAGGAAGGGAGGGAGGGAAGGAGGGAGGGAGGGAGGGAGGGAGGGAGAGAGAGAGAGAGGGCTGGAGAGATGGCTCAGTGGTTAAGAGCCCTGGCTGCTCTTCCAAAGGACCCGGGTTCAATTCCCAGCGCCCACATGGCGGTTCACAACTGTCTGTAACATCAGTCCCAGGGGCTCTGACACCCTCACATAGACATATATGCAGGCAAAACCCCAATGTATAATAAATAAATCTTTGAAAAAAATTAAAAAAAAAGAAAAAAGAAACAAACTTTAAAAAAAAAAGAAAGAAAGGAAGGAAGAAAGAAAAATGGAAGGAAGGAAGGAAGAAAGGGAGGGACGGAGGGAGGGATGGAGGGAGGGAGGAAGGAAAAGGTAATTTCAAAGTTGGGTGGGAAAGAAGGGTGAGAGGATTGAGAGAGTGATAAAACAAGGAGTTGGGGTACAGGTAAATATGCTCAAAATACATTGTCTAAAGTTCTCAAAAAATTAACAGAACTATTAGAAACTACACTGTATCTAGACTTCTACCTTGACTATCCTTGAATGTGGAAAAGGAGAACCCAGAGAGTAGGTCCAAGAAAACCAGTGTTACCCATAAGCCATCACATGGAACACTAACCAAAGTCATCAATCTACATCATGAGGAAAGAAGCAAAGCAAATAGTACATAAGTTCACTCATTATTATTACTTAAAAGTGGCTTGAAATAAATTATAGTGTCCATCAAACACATCCATCAACTTTTAAGGGCAGACATAAAATGCTCATTTCATTCATTATTATGTAGCCCAAACCAACATTTCTGTATTAAGGAGGAATGCCAAAGAATGCTATTGGATCAAGGGGTTGACACCAGTGAAATCATTTGAAAGGATTTTTACAGAATTAATGCCTGTCAGCTTATCCAAACATTTGGACAAAAACCATTGTAGGCAAATTACTGACACTTCACTGCTTCTCCTTGCCTTTCCTCAATAGATACACTAAGGGGATCTCTGAGCAAATGTGTGTTTCAATCTCATTTTGCCCTAAAGCCATCTCAGTTGGGGATTTCTTTACACCCTTCTTTGTTGCAGACAAGAAAATAACTCAAGTCAGGGATGCTCTGCAGTTTCCCAGGCAGCTCACCAGCCTGCCTGATCGTCAAGGATTTCATTTTAGAAACGCGAAGTTTAGATAATAAATTTTTAAAATATAATCATATTATGTCATAGCCCACTAGTTTAGAGTGAAATACCATACATGTTCTTTCACAGGACATGTCTTCATCTACCTCTGGAGTGGACACCACTTTTCACACAATCACACTTCTGAAGTTTAACTGGATTTTTAAAAGACAATCAGAAAGCTGCCATAACATCTCATATCACCTCAACAGACACTCCACATAACCTAACACATTAGGAAAAAAACAATTGCCTCAATTAAGCAAGATAGGCATAAAACTACTTTAACCCTCCCACATAATGTGGCAAGTAATTAAATGGTGATATTTTTTCCTACCTGTCCTCATTTGCAACTTAAAATTTTCCATTTTATAATATAAATATTTTTCAGTCATTAATTCAATGTTGTTTTCAGTTTTTCCTGCACCAAGAACACAATTACACAAACCAAGTGACTTTTCCCCAGGAGTCAGGAACTCAGTGAAAGACTACATGCAAGGCATATGTGCTACACATTCATTTTGTTCCCGTACTACAACTTAGACAATTTAAATAATGATTTCATCACTCATCAAATGTCACAGCTAAAATACTGAGGCCTATAGCAATGTCTGTATTTGTTAGATGAGACCACATGAAGGTGCCGTTTTAAGATTAGAATTAGTCAGTAGCTGTTAAGTTCACACAGCTCAGCCTAATTAATATACCACTGTTGCTGTGGGATGTTCTGTATGTTAAATGTGTTGCTTTGATTGGTTAATAAATAAAACACTGATTGGCCAGTAGCCAGGCAGGAAGTATAGATGGGACAAGGAGAGAAGAGAATTCTGGGAAGTGGAAGGCTGAGGCAGAGAGATGCTGCCAGCCGCCACCATGACAAGCAAGATGTAAGGTACCAAAAGGCCACGAGTCATGTGGCAATTTATAGACTAATAGAAATGGGTTAATTTAAGATATAAGAATAGTTAGCAAGAAGCCTGCCATGGCCATTCAATTTGTAAGCAATATAAGTCTCTGTGTTTACTTGGTTGAGTCTGAGCGGCTGCGGGACTGGCAGGTGAGAGAGATTTGTCCTGACCGTGGGCCAGGCAGGAAAACTCTAGCTACACAATGTAGTACCTTCCTCTCCAGTTCAACTTTTTTTAATTAAAATAGATTATTCTCTCATACAATACATCTTAACCACAGTCTCCCCTACTTCCACTCCTCCTAGCTCCCACCACCATCTCCTGTCTCCCCCAGATCTTCAGGAAAGAGCAGGCCTCCAAAAGATGACAGAAAACAGGACAAAAGGTACAATAAGACAAGGCAAAAGCCCACGTTTTACCTGCTCCTGGGACTGTTTTCCTCCTATTGGGTTGCTTTGTCCAGTCAAACTTTCAAATTATTTTCGGTAAGCACCGATAATAAATAGTGCTATATCATATATTCAGTCATGTGTATCAGGCTTTTTGTTTTTGGGCCACCAACCAGCTCCCAAATCAAGACACAGAGACATTATTAGTTATGAATGTTCTGTCTTATCTTAGTTCTTATTTTAAGATTTCTCTTTATCTACATTTTTGCCTTGGGGCTTTTTACCTTTCTTTCTGTATGTCCTATTGGCTGGCGGCTGCCTGGCTGGCCCTGGGAGTCTCACTCTTTCTCCCTCATTCTCTCCTCTTTCTTCTCTTCTCCTTCTCTCTTCTTCTCCTCTTACTTATTCTCTCTTCCTGCCAGCCCAGCCTATCCCTATCTTCTGCCTAGCTATTGGCCATTCAGCTCTTTATTAGACCAATCAGGTGTCTTAGGCAGGCAAGGTGAAACAACACATCTTTTCATAATTAAACAAATTCAGCATAAACAAATGTAACACACCATCACATAGTTAAATAGTCCATAGCATAAACAAATGTAACACATCTTTGCCTAGTTAAAGTAATATTCCACAACAGTCATGTAAATATTTATATTTATCCATACATACCCTATGATAAATTCCTATAAACAAGGTATCTACTAACTTCAATGTATCTAAAAAAAACTTGTTTTGATACAAAGTCTTTCCATGTAGCTCTAGCTAGCTTGGAACTTTCTATGGGCCATGCTGGCTTTGAACTGCCTCTGTCTCAAAAGCATTTGGACTGCTTAGGCATGGGTGTGCATGTGTTTAATACCAGTTCTCAGAGTGCAGAGACAGATGGATAGCTGTGAATTCAAGGCAAACCTGGCCAAAAAGGGGGTTTCAGGACAGCCAGGGCAACATGTGAGATACTGTCTCAAACACCAACACCCCAAAACAGAGTGCTGGGCCTAAAAGCATGTACCACTACTCCCAGCACCCTTGCATTTTTTGAACATTTATTTTTTAATTGTGTTTAGAAGACCTGGCTCAGATTATTATTTTCATTTCAATTTGACTTACGTTATCTCCAAACTAAATTGCAAAGGCCAGTGAGATGCTCAGCAGGTGAAGGCACTTGATATCCAAGTCTATCTTCTAAATATTTCATGTGTGACCATTTTAAACTTAGAGTTTTCTATGCATTCTTGATTCTTAAGGAAACAAACACTTAAAGTACTTATTGTACCTACTCAGCATATCTCGGGCTTGTTACCTAATTATGCATATTTTTTCCCTCTAGTATTATACAAGTATGACAAAAGAGTAGAATTGAGGGGTTGGGGATTTAGCTCAGCGGTACAGCGCTTGCCTAGCAAGTGCAAGGCCCTGGGTTCGGTCCTCAGCTCCAGTAAAAAAAAAAAAAAAAAAAAAAAAAAAAAAGAGTAGAATTGAATTTGTTCTTTGAAGAGCTAAGGTTCACTTATATCCTGTGTAGAGTTGGTTGGCTTGGCAACAACTGTACATGTAGAGCCATTCCAAGCCCCCATTCTCATCTACCTTCCCGTCCTGCCCAAGGCAGATAAAAAAAAAAATCTCAACCAATCCTCCCAAACCAGGTCAGACCTTGGGTACGTGACTGAAAGTTACAGGGGGTAGTCCTTCCAGGAAGGCTCCATAGACACAGAGCTTCTGTACACCACAGTTGCCTTGTCCCTGGTCCTCTGTTCACGTCTAAGAAATATGAAACCACACCAAGGACACAACAGCTAGAGGGGCAGAGAGGTTCAAGGCTGTCCTGGGGCACACAGGGTTAAATGGCCCGTGTGTGTGTGTGTGTGTGTGTGTGTGTGTGTGTGTGTGTGTGTGTGTGTGTATGTGTGTGTGTGTGTGTGTGTGTGTGTGTGTGTCTCCACACTTTTTCATGCTCTGATCATTGTCATCAGTCTTTCTCGGCCTCGTAGCTAAAATTAATCTTAATCGGCAGCAAGGAGTTAGATGTTAAGCCCCATCCAGATGTCCTATACTGTTCAGAGCGTGTGTCACTGTGGCCAGAAGCTCACAGCTGTACCAATGAGACATTGTTCTTGGCTCAGAAGAACAAGATATGTATAGACAATAGTGTAAGGGTGTGGTGGTAGTCTGTGGGAGTCCAGCTCTGATATGCTCCTACCTTTTAAAGGGTTCTTAAGTGGAGGAGAGAGGAATAAGGAAATATTAGGTAGAAAGATAGACCTAGACGACGACGAGGATAAAAACAGAGACACAGGATAACTTCAGGAGGGCCCTAGGTCAATACCCAGCTGCCAAGAGCTTTATTCAAAAGGGCTTTTTATAATATGACAAGGGGAGAGGCAAAAGACCTCCCCCTTGCAAGATTAAAGTATACCAAACAGCCAAGTGTAGCCCCTCCAAACACCTGGTAATCACGCTCGTGGTCAAATCATCATATTATGCATCCCTGCTGGGTAAAGCAAGCCCAGATTCTCTGACCCTGAGTAAGGTTTTACTAGATAGCCTTTGTGGGCCACCACAGGGTATCACAGGGCAAATACCTGGACCTCCTTGTTTGAAGCAGTGTATCTCTACAGGTTCACTTATCGAGCAGTGTTCTTATCGGTAGTCACCCAGGCTAGCCTTCAGAAATGTCTCACTCTGGTCTAGTTCCCTCACTTCCCACAAGTATTTTTCAGAGTGCATTCATTCCCTTGATCACTCAGTTGTTTCTAGTAAACCCTAGATAATTCAATGGATATTTTCATGTGATAAAAAAAACCCTACTTTTATTGTACATAGATGGAGAGTATAGTATGTGTTGTAATTGCTTCTTGAAGAGTTTAAAGATTCTGTGGCTTCCTATGGGATGGGTTTTGTTTAGAGATGTAGATATATGAAGATGGAGTAGTTTTCTTTTTTTTTTTTTAATTTTTAATTGTTTTATATGCATTGGTGTTTGACCTGTATGTCTTTGTGAGCGAGTTGGATCCACTGGAACTGGAGTTATAAACAGTTGTGAGCTGTCATGTGGGTGCTGGGAATTGAACCTAGGTCCTCTGGAAGAGCAGCCAGTGCTTTTAACCACTGAGTCATCTCTCCAGCTCGATGTAGTTTTAAGTTATTAAGTTTGACACCTGAGTTTTTCTTATTAGTCTCATCACCTAAAGTCAATATGTTTATATCCATTTATCATTTGATTTTCCTGGTGTTTAGATAGGTATTTTAAATTTATGTTTTTAAAGTTACATGCATGTTTTCTGCTTTGAATCCAAGTGATTTTTATCAGTGACGTAATTTTCATTCTGTTTATAAAATTAACCCTCTCTATTTATTTTGTGCTCTTTGCTTGGAATTCTGTTAAGTAGTTCAGTGTTGACTGTCCCTGCTTCACTTCATAACAACTTTTTCTCACACCGTTTGCATTTTTACATCTTGATAAGTGATTTCTATACTTTCTCTTATAGACAGAATATATCATCATTTCCTTTCCTTTGCTCCCTTCTCTCCTTTTCTTTTCTAACTACTGTGACAATGTTGCCCTTGCAGGGGTACTGCCAGCCCTCATATTTATTATTATATAGAATTTTTTTTCTTTTAAATATTCCCTCATGTTTACTTTTATTTATTTTTTTTAATTAGATTGCCATGTGGCTCATTTTTAGCCATTTTGCCATTGTTTACTTTTTTGTCTATTGATTTGGAAGGTAATTATTTTTATTCCAACAGAGACTTTAAAAATGTTTAAATCAGCCTTTTATTGATATTATTGATATAAAAATAAAATTATTTATCTCTTCCACTAAACTTCTTCATATACACTTAAATTTAATCTAGAATGTGATTTAGGAATTGTTTCACTGTTCTGATTTTTACAGAATCTTTTCACAATTCTGTCACTTCATATTTATATCAATTATTTGTGTTCTGTTTCTCATCTATTCAGTCTTAATTTACCATTTTCTTCTCCTTTGCCTAAATATTCATTTTAAATGTTTTTAGCATTGAAACTTAAGAGAGTTTGCTATACGTGGTACTGATTTCTTTTGATTTTTTTTTTTATTCAAATACTTGGCCTACTCAAGACTTCCTTGAAGTCATGAAACATTTTCTCACACCAGGTCGAGCTCCAAGAGTCCAGTTGAAGAGAGAAAAGAGGAATTCTATGAGCAAGGGGCATCAAGATCATGATGGGGAAACCTACAGGGTCAACCAAACCAAACTAGTTAGTGGGAACTCATGAAATTTAGATCAACAGCTGTGGAGCCTCCACGGGACTGGACTAGGCCCTCTGCATAAGTGAGACTGTTGTACAGCTTGATCTGTCTAAAAGGCCACCTGGCAGTAGGATCAAGATACATGTCTGGTGCATGAGCAGGCTTTTTGGAGCCCACTACCTATGGTGGAACACCTCCCATAGCCTTGAGGCAGGGGGAGTGTAGCAGGAATCTTAAAAGTTCTTATTAGTAAAAACAAACCTGAGGCCAGTTATTGGGGTGAATGCTGGAAGATCAGAGAGACAGAACAGACCACAGCTTCCTCACCTCGCCAATTCCTCAGCTGATCCTGTTTCCTCAGACTGGATGCCTCTCAGCTGAACTGTGCTGCTCAAAAGCCTGAATGCTTAACCAGCCAAAAGCTTCTAGTTTCTGGTCGTTGGACTTTATATACCTTTCTGCTTTCTATCATCACTCCCTGGGATTAAAGGCTCACTTCTTGGGATTAAAGGCATGAGTCACCATGCTTGGCTGTATCCTTGGACACACAGATATCCAGGTAGATCTCTGCCTCTGGAATGCTAGGATTAAAGGCATGTGCTACTACTGCCTAACCTCTATGTTTAATATTGTGGCTGTTCTGTCTCTGACCCCAGATAAGTTTATTAGAGTGCACAATATTTCGGGGAACACAATACCACCACAGGGGAGGAGCTTGGACTTGCCTTTACTAAATGTACCTCCCCATGGGAGGCCTTATCTTCTTGTAGGAGAGAATGGAGGGTGGGTGGGGGAGGAAGGCTGGAGGGTGGGAGGAGGGAAGAGGGGGATCTGTGATTGGTATGTAAAATGATTAAAAAATTCTTAACAGGGGTTGGGGATTTAGCTCAGTGGTAAAGCACTTGTCTAGCAAGCACAAGGCCCTGGGCTAGGTCCTCAGCTCCAGAAAAAAAAATCTTAATAATAAATAATTTTTCTCTTAATATTTCAAATTGTTGTTTCTTTTCAGTTTGCTATGAATTTGTTAAGTGTGGTTGTTTGGTTCTGTGATTTTGTCTTTGGTTCTAGGGGTCTTTTTTGGTAATTTTTTTGTTGTTATTGTTGTTGGATACCTATTTTAAAAACAAACTAATGAATCGCAAAGAATCTAGCCTACATGTGTCAAACACATTTGGACTGGATAAATTTAAATAGTCAAGAAAAAACAAAAACACTGTTCAAGATGGCTGGAGCTGAAAGAGACAGAACTGAGCATCACTAAACTCAAGGTTGGAACATATCTAGACCTATAGTGGGCCAAGGGAAAAGCTTTTGATGCTGTGGGAGGTAAGTGTGATGAGACTGTGTTTACTAATTAGCATTCACTGAAATCAGGAGCTTAAGTTCCAACAAAGATTAGGGAGCAGAGGCTACCATTGTCTTTAATGACACGTCAAAGGGATGAGTCCAGGTCCTTAGAACGAAAACTGGAAAGAAGTTGAGAAAAAGAGTTACATATACAGAGAGAGAAAGAGAGAGAGAGAGAGAGAGAGAGAGAGAGAGAGAGAGAGAGAGAGAGAAATTAGCAATTATATATTTTCTAAAGTAAATCCAAGAGAAGAGGAATCAGAGGCTTCATGGTGGGAATTTTCAGCCTGAGGCTAGAGAGATGGCTCCACAAGTAAGAAATTTGTGAAAGCCTCATAGTCTGAGTTTGATGCCTGGAACCCATGTAAAGGTGGAAGGGGAGAACCGACTCCACACAATTGTCCTCTGATTTCCACATGTACACCATGGCATCACACACACACACACACACACACACACACACACACACGCTCTACAAGCACAGTAATGATAAATTTAATTTAATGTAAAGGTTAACTCTTTAAATGAATAAAGTTAATCAGCTGAGTGAAAACAAGGCTGTTGTGGTAGTTACCACTTGTCTTTCTGCCATTTTTGGTCTCTTTCTGTGTTTCGTGAGTGATGGAGAACCTGCACTTCTAGCCCACCTCAGCAGCAAGGTGAATCCCATTAGGGTTCTCAGCTGACTTTAGGTTGAGGGTTTTCACTTGTTTTTTGCTTTTGTTGTTGTTTTCACTTTGCCCAGTCTCTCATTACACCATGTAGATGTAAACGACCATCTTATTAAATAAGAAACACAGAGCCGATTCAGAGAAGAAAGCCAAGAGGTCAGAGCGATAGCTAAGAGCTGAGATTAAAAACCTTACCCTTCCTGCCGCTGCTGTCCTACCTCTCTGCAAGAGACCTACTTCCTGTCTGTTTGTCTTTATATAGACTTCCTGTTCTGCCTTTTCATTGGTTGTAAACCCAACCACATGACTGCCTTGTCACTGCCTGTCTGTACAAACCTCCAGGTCTTCTATGGTTGGTATTGAGATTAAAGGCGTGTGTCTCCAATGCTGGCTGTATCCTTGAACACACAGAGATCTACCTAGTTCTGCCTACCAAGTGCTGGGATTAAAGGCGTGTACCACCACTGCCCTGGCTTTTGCTATGCCTTGCTAATAGCTCTGACACCTAGGCAACTTTATTTATTAACATACAAATCACATTTCAGTACAAATAAAATACCACTATAACACCATGTTCTCATCTGGCCTTAATTGGATCACTCTGCTTTTGATTTATTTTGGATGCCACTGCAACATGTTCTAACATGCTCTAGCAGGTGTTGTAATCATCCATGCATAAAATGGGTTGTTTGTTTTATATTCTACACATGTATTCTATATGTGTGAGTGATTTGCCTGTGTGAGTGTATGAAAAGTCAGAAAATGGTATCAGATCCCCTGGAACTAGAGTTCCAGATGTTTGTAAGCCAACATGTAAGTGCTAGGAACGGAACCCAGGTTCTCTGCAAGAGCAACAAGTGCTCTTCACCACTGAGCCATCTCTCTAGCCCACATTCTGCCATATTTTGAAATTATGTCTTTATTTTCTAAGACAAAGTGAACCATGTATATTCCTCATGATGGCAGGAAAGTTTGTATTTTCAGTATTTCACGGTGAGACAGGTTCTGCCCCTAAGTCTCCTGTGTCTTTCCAAATCTACATTAAAACCAGAAGGAAGTTTTGAAAATTTGTTTGGTTGCCATCTTGCTAAGTAGGATGCCAAGCAGCTTGTGAAGATGATAGAACAAAATTAAGCCAAATCTGTCAGTCTTGGTTAAAGTTGCATCTTCTTTTACCCCTCCATTGTTTAAAAAAAAATGCCAGTATTTGGCTGGGCCAGATTTCTTGCCTGATGGATTCTCTTGTAGAAACTCAAGGCCATTTTAAGACACACAGAGTGTCAGACATGGTGGCTCATATCTATAATCCTTACAGGTGGCTTGCACATTCAAAGTTGGCCTGAGCTACACAGAGAGTTCAAAGATAGCTTGGGGCTACATCATGTGTCAGAAGTGATAGATAGATGATAGATAGATGATAGATGATAGATAGATGATAGATGATAGATAGATAGATAGATAGATAGATAGATAGATAGATAGAGGCATACATATTCTTGGTCACTGGGTAGTTATTTCAACATATTAGGACTTCACATACCTGGTAGAGATATCAGAATTTCCAACTGAAATATCACCCACTGTCTTACTTCCCTGTCTTCATGTTCGGTTGTTTATGGCAGTAAGATATTCACAGGGCAATAGGTTAAAACACCTCATGCACATACTGAATAGCAGAGCCATAAAATGTGGAATCAATTGAGAGTAATTCCATTTACAATACAGAAAGTGTTTCACAACATAATGTGCTTTAAAAGTCCCATCTACTGAAAAAGTCATATCTAGATGCAGTTTCTTTCAAAGCTCAAAATTCAATGCTCCATATAGTAGCAACAAAGCCATCTTCTACTCAATTCCAGCTTCTAACACTTTCTCAGAAAATTCTTTAAGTTAAATCTCAAAACCTCATATGAATCATCCAAGTGGCTTTCCTGTGTGTACTGAGAGTGGTTGATAAGGCTGCTCACTGGACAAATGCCTTAGTTATTACAGATGGCAGCATTTAAAAATCAAGGAACCATTTGGTCTATCAATAGCAAATCTAATATGTAATGAAAACTCTTGAATGGCTGAGAATTGATTATGTGTAACTCTTTTATACAATAATATGATCATCCTCATGTTTGCATGGAAACAGCATCATAACAAGCAACATTTCTGGGCTGCTTCCTATAACAGCCACCCTCCAGCACAGACATTAGCCAATGCTAGCCTTGCCTGGTGGTTATGATTGTGCAGATAATAAGCAGAGCTAGAGATTTTAGGAAACTTTCCTGAAGTCCTAGGAAAGAAGAACAGAACTAGATTAAGAACCAATGATATTCTGCTCAGATCTTTGTTCTAAACTCATTACACTATTCTGTCCTCAAACCAGATTTCTTTTAAATGGGAAGTGTACTTACTGGAGGGCTTCAGTCCACTCGGCACATGTACACACAGTCCTTCCTAGCTGTGGTGTTGTTTAATGCTACTGAAAAATAAATTCTAAGGTTTGTTATCCTCCAAAACATTTTATGCCACCAAACTTACTCTAAACCAGCAGTAATTTTCACAATACTACAAAATCTACATTATAAATATTGCATGTCTATAGGTTTAGATGTGTGTACAAGTGTGTCTACTTGCCAATGGATGAGCAACCAGTAATCATGTTTGACAGTGACTAAGGACTATGTTTACACCTCAACAGTGTACTAGATGCTCAAGGATATCTAGTAGAGTCCTATTATCCATTTTCCAAAGCACATTAGGCCAGAAGTGTTTTAGACACAGATATAGTATTCACAAAGTTCTGGAAGGCTAGACATCTGTCTGTGTTAGCAAACTATAATTCTTATTTCTGTATAAATTAGTACTACTTATAACAGGTAGCATAAATATGTTACATCTGTCTTAAACTGATACAGAACAGGGTTCATAATTAGATGAGTTCAAACCAAGACCAGATTCAGGCATCTAATGAGTCATGAAACAGCACATGTAGCTTGAATATAGAATCAGCAGAAGGGAAAGGTGAGCTTGCGATGCTTTTATACTTGCCATACATCCACAATGAGGGCTTTGTTAGCTGATGGAAGATTCTGTTGCTCTTCTGCGCTTTAATTAATATTATATAATTAAGTCCAACAAACAATGTCTTTTGTAGAAGTTTCATAAATAAATCTGTGAAGTTTTGATGTTGAGTATCAAAGTCAACTTTTCCATGATATATCTCCCTTGGCAAAGAACGTAAAATGATATTTTTAGAGTTCTGATATAACATGAAAAGAATTGGAAAGCCATGAAAAAACTCAACATAAAGGAAACAGATTTGGTCTTGAGTGTTCTATACAGCTTACTTCACTGATTTTTCTTGCTTAGAAAACATTACAGAAAATAATAGAAAATGAGATTTGTTTTCTGTGGAGCAGGGCCCAGACACAAAGTCATGCATCCTGATGTCTTCTGAAGTGCACATGTTTGACAAATGAGGACAAGTGAAGCATGATGGTAGAATTTGGCAGAAGAGATAGGGAGGAGCTAATCTAGTCAGCTAATGTAGTCAGTTCTACCCTCAAAGGGCAAAAGTGTGTTTTCCTTCTCTTTGAATTTTACATAATCCCAGGAAGAATTAAATCACCCAGTATTATTTATTAAAGAATGGTGACATATACTATCAACAACTTTTGTTATGGCCTTTAACTTTTAAAGGTGTTTATAAAAGGACACAGTTATCTGGCAGCCATCTTGTCTTTGCATTGCAAGGAAAATTATATTCTCAAAAAATGCAGAAGTCACACAAACTAGATGGTGTCTGATTCCAGACCTCATCTTTTGGTAGTACACTCTAATATTGTGTGTAACACACATACACACAAAACCTTTGAGTATCTAGTAATTTTTAATTTACACTGTATTCTACAGTGATGACTAGTGAAATAAGTTAACGCAAACAGCTACTGCTAAAGCCAAGAAACTACCGCTAATTAATTTACTTTTCTAAACCTACCCTTTGAAAGAGGTATTTCTTAGACATAAAGTTATAGAAACACATATAGTAATTTGGGAATAGTCAAAGAAAGCGGTGTTACTGAATGAGAAAGTGTTAATATCAGCTAGCTTGATCTCTCTGCAATGCTTATTCTTTCTACTAAAAAGTTTCATAAACCCTTTGTTGTCCAACTAAGAAGTGCAATTGTGTGGCAGCTCTGTTATATATTTTATCTAAATCATATAGTATGAAAGGAAAAATGTTACACTGTATTGATCTCATAGCACAAAGAAATAAGTTGAGCTCCACAGTTTCCCATGGAGTATAGTCCAGGTTCTCCTTCAAATTCCACGTTGAATGCTCTTTTCAATAGTAGCCACAGTTTCCACTCTTTTACTGCTCTAGTAATTCTATTTATATGCTTAGATGATCAAGTTTAAAAAGTCTCCCTTCTGCAAGGGGCTTATGGGGCTGGGGTGATAGTACAGTGGTTAAAGGCTTTTAATCATGAAGACATCAATTTGCCCCCTGAACCTATGTAAAGAAAATCCAGGGATGGTGGCTAATACTTGTGATGCCAGTGCTGAGGGAGACAAAGACAAGTGGATCCCAGGGGCCTGGGGCTCACTGGCCAGCCAGTTTATCCTACTTGGTAAATACAAAGCCAGTGAAAACCCCTATCTCCAAAAATTTTTTAAAAATGGACAGTATTTGAAGAATGATAGCCAAGGCTGTCCTCTGGCTTCCACATGAACACACACACATGAGCACACATACATATCTGCACACACAGGAACACACACAAACACACATCACAAATGATATTTCTTATGAAAGATACCAGAAAATATATAGCAAATTTGTAACTAAGAGAATTTCATAATGAATATATAGGGTCTTGTGTACATAAGGCTTTCTAAATTACCATAGTCTGATAATACAACTGTCTTTAATTTTAAATCACGACTATTAATTCACCTTCCCATCATTCTCACCTAGTACTGACTTATTTAGTGGGAGCATTTTAGAATGATTCCTACTTAACCTTTCTAGCTGTGCAAATTCACAAATAAGCAGGGAGAGTTTCTTTTTGTCAACAGGATTTTATCATTTGCAAGCATAAATCATCCTCATACTCCCTTCAGAACTTCTCTTTTAAGCCTGTTCCGTTAAGGACCATTACACAGTTGTGTGAGGAAAATAGTTTCACAGCTAACTATAAAAATACAGTTAGCTTTTCTTCTGTTAGGTTAAGTAGAACTGTTACAACTATAAGCACAGCCAAATAGCATCACATCTGCATATATGGGGTCTCTGGCATATGGAGGAAACTTCTTCAGTGTTTCTTCAGAAGAACTGAAGTTTTTCAAAACGTCATTGTACCTGTAAATTTTTATGACAATTAGATTTGCCCATTTAGGTCTGTATTATTATTCTTTAATGAGATTTCCAGTTGGTTAGTTAAATGGGATTTCTCTGTACATAAGGTATGTATTATATCCTAAAAAAAAAATGAGAATGCTAAAATTTTAATTGAATGGTTTTTAAATGCAATAGGTTAAGTTTTAACTTTGTTCACACATATGTGCACACATGTGAGTGAGAAAGGGAGAGACAGACAGAGACACAGGCACAGGGAGACAGAGATGGGGAGCTAGGGAGATAGGGAGGAGTGTTTAATACTCCTACAAATGGAGGAGAAGGAATAACTGTGAGTCACTCTAGACTATGCCCTAATGGCCAGTTATGTATTCACTGAACAACATCTTGCCATGGTAAAAAAAATTTATCCTTCCTTCAAATCTCCTTTCTTAAACGCTCTTGTGTGAGAGAGGGACAGATTCTCTTATGTGAGTATACGAATTTAGAGACGATATTTATAGAATATCTCGTACTGAAACTCACGTGGCAAGCAGATCTCTAGAAACCTTAGCGCCTCTCTCTTTACTTCACTCCTTCTCTATGATCCTCCATGTCAAGCCCCTCTTCAAAAATCAATGTGAATATCTGAATGGTGGGCAGGGGCCACAGGTATTGTTTTCCAGGTGGTTTAAAGACTCCTGCTGTGGGATGTTCTGTATGTCAAACTGCTCTGATTGGTCAATAAATAAAACACTGATTGGCCAGTGGCCAGGCAGGAAGTATAGGCAGGACTAACAGAGAGGAGAATTAAGAGAACAGGAAGCTGAGTGAGAGAGACTGCTAGCCGCCACCATGACAAGCTGCATGTGAAGATGCCGGTAAGCCACAAGCCACGTGGCAAGGTATAGATTTATAGAAGTGGATTAATTTAAGATGTAAGAACTAGATAGCTAGAAGCCTGAGCCATTAGGCCAAACAGTTTAAACAATATAAGTCTCTGTGTTTACTTGGTTGGGTCTGAGCGGCTGTGGGACTGGCGGGTGACAGAGAATTGTCCTGACTGTGGGCCAGGCAGGAAAACTCTAGCTACAGACTCCCATCTATCCTAATTGACCTTCAAATTACCAGAAATACTTGTGAATTTTAGCACAATCTCCAAAGTGTATTTACTAGTTATTTGTCATGGCAAATTACATTCATGTCTCTAGTGTCTCACTGCTGGACTGCAGTTGAAGTCAGCTAATGAGAACACATCAGGGCCCTTTCCTTAGCTCTCCTCCATGATTGACTGTAATAAAAACATGAGACACTCATAGATCTGCTTCTTAACAACAACAAAAAAATCCAATATTTTCTCCAATGCAAGAGTAATCAAATCATGCCCTGGAATATTCCTTGTGCTGATTTATAGCAGTAGGAAAGATGTATCAGTAATATTAAGCCAAGTAATGAAATCTTGCTAATGTGACATCACTCAATATCTAGAATAAGATGTTTTGCTCTTTTTTTTTTCTCATTAGTTGATATCCTTGGTGGAGTTTTCATTAAGAGTTACCAGCCCATCAGGCATCATTGGAACAAAATGTATTTAGGGCAGTCATCCCCAAAGGGCTCTCAAAAGGCAGTGTTAGCTTTTTTGAATACAAATCATCAATGTCACTCCAGACCTACTGAATCGTAGGTCCTCAGAACCCGTTTCAACAATCGATTCTTCTGACACTTAATGCACATTCATGTTTAAGAATCACAGACTTAGAGGACAGCTACAGGAAATGAAAATTCAGTTCGCAATCCATGTTGTTATGTATTCTTATCTCATTCCTTTCTGCATCTATTTTTCATTTCTCCATAAAATGCTTACAAAATCATTTCCATGCTGAGAGAATTTCTTTAGTCAGCTGGCAAATGACCATGCAGGCTTGAAGAGGTTCTGGTTTCAAAGGATCAATATTTATTTCTTGCATTAGAAACAGAACACTTGCAATTCACTTTTTTTTTAGTGTACTGCATACAGAATGGTACTGCAATTGTATTCCCCTTCAGCAGGCCCTGAGGCAATCAGAATTCCCCAAGAACTGGAGAGCATAAAATCCAAGCTCAGGGAAAGCTGTAGAATATTACGTGTTTACTCACTTCAGATCGTGGAAAGAAACTTGTGCATTTGCTTACTTTACAGAGTGTTTTAAAATATTTCTACAGAGAAATTTACATTAGAGCTCTTGACAACCTCAGTATCTTCTAAGGCAAGGTGATCTGCTGCCTGTTTAATAGATGGAAGTCCATAGGGAAGATGATTTGAAACACCATTCCTTAAGTAGCAGACAATGTTGATTTGAACAAATGTTAAGAGATGAGAACATCTTGTGGTAAAGGAGGAACAATTATGTATGTGTCTATATCTTTTTTTATTTCTAATAAAGATGTATTGCATGACTTTATTATTAATCAGCATTTTGATCATGCCTAGGTTGGAGTGATGAGAAGTATTGTTATTCATAAATACATGAATGATTGTGTGAAATTTTATAGTTGCTTTTCTCCCATCAGCTAATTCTAGAAATCCTAAGTTGTATGACTCCCCTAGGCTTACTCATGTTTAAAATTAGCATCTGGAGCTGGAGAGTTAGCTGAGTGGTTAAGAATACTTGTTGCTTTTGCAGAAGATCCAGGTTCAATTACCAGCACCAACATGGTAGCTCACCACTGTTTGTAACTTCAATACGAAGGGAACTAACAACCTCATCTGATCTCAGCTGGCACCAAGCATGCATGTGGTGTACTAATCTATATGCAGGAAAAACACTCAGATACACAAAATAAAATAAAAAATTAACATTCGATGCTTAGTCAATTATCATTTTCCTTAAAAATAAAAAAGACATTACATGAATAATCAAAAAACTTTGTAACCTTATATCCTTTGTGTAGTTCCCAGACTGTGTATTTATATTCATATGTAGTTGAGGCTAAAATTCTCTCCCATACCCCAGTTCTAGCAGTAAAAGACGACCATGGTCATCCCATTTCATACTGTATCAATGGTCAGTGAAAAGGAAATCTTCCCAGCAAGCACAAAAACCTGAGTCCAAGGAGGCCATTGACCTTCATCAAAGACCAGAGTCCAATCTGAAAATACTAGGAAAAACAAAGATAATTCTTCTTTTGAATAATAAGACTTGACCGAAGTACAAGATACTAAGAAGACATATACCTTCCTAATAGGTCACATTGGAATAAAGCACAGAGGTTTTTGATTGGACATTTTACTGACATTTTATTTTATATATATATATATAGCATTTAGTGTACATTACTCTTCAGTATTCTCTATAAAACTAATTATCTTATTGTACCTGTTAAACACAAGGGACCACAAAAATGCCACACCAAATGAATTAAGTATACATTATGTCCATTACTCAAATGCCTTTGGTTTCTTGGTGAGGATGGACTAACCAACTTGCATGTATTATGTACTTCTAGCTATTCCACAGTAATAGAAGTATTAATTTGTTGAAATATGCCAAAATAAACCAGGAGTGCTCAATAACCCCATTCTTTATTCTAGAACTCTGTAATGCTGAGAGTCAGGACTCTCAATTCTTTACAATCACAAGTGAATTTTATGAATGAAAAACAATGCTGCTTTACAGCCCATCAGTCAACATGTTTTACCCAGAACTCTCTAAAATCCATTATTAAAACACATTGAGAGGAGTTCTGATTTGATACAGAAGGAATCATCCTCCATTAACACCCATCGATAAGAGCACTTGCCCTGCCTCAGACCCATGCCATTTATATAAATGAAATAGACACATGCAGAACAAAAGATCCATGGCAACCAGCACTGGAAATAATAAATCCACTTACAAATAGTGGTGTCAAGTGAAAGGACATTGCAAGCAATTTCAACGACAAGTATTCCCTGGGTGAGATAAAAATCCTCCTGAGGAATTTTAATCCTCTGGTGAAACAAATAACTAGTTAGCACCATTTCTGAAGAATAAAATTGTTTCTGAATGCTGCAAAAATGACCTGAGCTGTGCCTATTCCTCTGCAAGGCATTTCTGTGGAAAATGGTGACTCTAAAAGGAGGGAAAATAATAAAGAAACAAGTGTGACATTGATCATATTCACTGCATGTCCATTATGCTTTGTGGCTGCTCCATACATGCTCTCAGCAAAGTATTAGAAAATAAATTTTTATGGCAAATATATACAATAATTGAGGTGAGCTGAGGTTCTCTGAGCATGTTTCAGGGTGACAAAAACATTTGGGTTGATAGCAATAGTGTGTCTTCCTCTAAAGAACTAGTTACATTACCAAAGTAAAAGTAAGACAAGAAAACATTCTTCATTTGGTGAAATCAGACACAGGGAGCTCCAGAAAAATAGCATTATACAGATACATATATATTAATATTTTAAATATATAAAATAATCTCTAAAATCCTCTTTTCAGCAGTTTAGTCATGTTGTGACTGCTCCATATGCTCTTATAATAAATATGCTGGTATTTAAACAGGAGCCCATATTAATCATAAAATAAAGATGGTGGTGACCTCAGCTACAGCCAGTGATGAACTTCTCTATAACTTTAAAAATGGTATGCCTGTCTTAGCAGAAAGCAAGCTCTCAAGAAGCTATGCAAAAAAATAAAGATCTATCAGTCAGCACATAATTCTCTTTACTAATCACTGCACAAACTTTTATCAATTACACTGAGTTTTACCATGTATCTTCCAGCAAATCAAGTCAATAATGAGAATATTAGAGTATATTAAAAGGGGTGATGTGGAAGGTTTGGGTCTGGTAATTGTGTAGCAAGTTTTCCTATCATTAATAGCCAAGACATGCTTTTTTCATGCCAGGATTCAACTTCTCTAAATTTGTAAAATTGCAAAATGACTTTCATAGCAATAGTCTCCGTTTTGCTTCATTAAATCCTCAGAAAACACTTTATAAAATCTGATTAAATTATGGCCTTTACTTGGAATTACTGGGGCACAGGGAAGCTTTTCTGGATCTCCATCTTCTCTTCCTTAGTCACGGGTCTTGCTGCCATACGACGGATGCTCCAGAGTATATTAGATACATTTCTGCTGTTTGAACTAGCAATGCTTATTCTTTACTTCCACCTCATATAGTAACTCTTTGTGCATCAAACCATTTATCAAGCTTTAGCTTTCATTAGCATCCATCTTGCTCTACTTCCTAACCATAGATGCAATGTGCTGAGCTGCCTCAATTTCTTGCCAACATAACCCCACTGTCAAAGTGGGATGTTCCTCCTTATTGATGTTGTCACAGCAACAAATAATAAGCAAGTGATATAGAAAATTGGTCTTCAAGAAGTAGACATTTGCTGTGGTAACCCTGACTATGTGGTTCTTGGGTCTTTAGAACTAGTTTGTAGGAGGAATGTGGAAGAGTTTGGAATCTGGGGAGAGAAAAGCCTTTAAGTGCTGTCTGTAGAGCTTAACAGACTATTCTTGAAAGACAGGAGCTTGAAAGACAAGAATGCAGAGAGAAATACAGGCATTGGAGCTCTAGCTGATGAGGTTTCAGAGAACAAGGATTCTATCAAAAATTGAGGTGGGATCCATTCATGTGTCATTTTAATAAAGAATATGGCTTCCTTCTATGTATGTCCTGAAAAGTTGAATGAGGTTGACTTTAAAGATAATTGACTAGCTTGATTGGTGTAGGAAATTTTAAGACAGGATAGCATTCACTGCTCCCATTCAGATCTAGGGTGAGAGAAAGAAAAGGGTAGGGCAGTAAGGTCAGGAAAATGCTGGGAGGATTAGCGTTCCAGATCTCAAGACATTACAGAACAACATGATTTACACTCATGCTATCTCAAAAATACAGCTGCCTAAACAAGATTGTAATAAGTATAATACACATGTTAAGATAAAAGTGAGAAATCTCATGAGGCCCAACCCATAGACAAAGTGCTACAGGTAACTAAGGAATTCTGAGCATGGGAAAAATAGTCTTCCCCAGGGATAAGACCCTTATTTGGTTAGCCTATACCAAATAATCCTCCCTGAAATCATATACATACAAGTAACACTAAACAAAATGAGCAGGTTGTATTTATATATTTAGGCATAACAACTAAAGAAAAAGAAGCATGATTTCAAGAGGGAATAAGGGGGTATTCCATGGGGAAAGGTAGAGTGAGGAAAGAGAAGGGGGGAGTGATATAATAATAATAGTTTATTTAAAAATAATTAGTAAAATTTAAGCACACACATAAAAGGAAAGAAAAAGTAAGTTGAGCCAAGCATTCATCTCTCTCTGGTTCCTCAAAGCAAATGTGAAGCACCAGATTCCTTAAATTCCTACAACCATGGCTTCTCTACAGAAGACTGTACCCTGGAACTGTGAGCAGAATAAACCCTTTCTTACTTAAGATGCTTCTGTCAGAGTATTTTGTCATAGTAACGAGATAAGTGGCTAATATAATGGGGAAAATATATGTAAAGAAAAAGTCATCTTTGCTAGCAATTTAGCTCTATAATGATGTCTTTGAGAAATGTTATCAGATATGTTCAAAAGTACATATTGAATTGTGTTTTTATAACAATATTTTTAATATTTAATATTTTAAATATATATTGAAAGTAATGCAAAGATCTAACAATGGGCTATAAGTATGTATATACATACATACATATTTTATATATATATATATCATAAAGAGATAGTATGCAAATGCTAAAGCATAAGGCATCATTTTGGACAAAAGCTTGTAGAAATATAAAATTGTCCAGGATAAAAATGCTTCAGACTATTACAAACAGTATATGGTTTTGATTGTAATAATACGTTCTAAACTTATGCAGAAAATCCATGTGAAATATTCCAAAGATGTCACTAACAGCTTTTATGGGAGGACTTAAATGAATTAAAAGTCATCATTAAAGAACATAAGTAAGTTTATTACTTTTATTTCATTTCTTGTTGCTGTGATAAAATACCTTGACAAAAAGCAACTTAAGAGGGGAAAGGGATTAATTTGGCTCACACTTACAGATTATAGTCCATCATTACAGAAAGTCACAATGGCAGGATTAAGCAGCTATTCCTAGTGCATCCATAGTAGAGAGCAGAGAGCAATGGATTAATGCATGCTTGATAGTGCTCAGCATGCTCTCTCCATTTTTACACAGGCCAGGAAACCCTGTCTTGGCCAAGGTGTCATTCAGAGAGGGTGGGTGTGATGGCTAACCTTGGTTGTCAGCTTGAGCACATCAGCAGTCAAGTAGAACCCAAGCAGCTGGGCACACTTGTGAGGGATTTTCTCATTCAGATTATTGGAAGGATGGGACCCCCAACCCCTTAGTCTGCTTCACACTTTGGGGTGGCCACTCACATTAGAGAATTGGGGAGAAGTAAATTTTGCTTTTTGCCTATTTGCCCTTACTCTCCCTGGAAAGCTTTTCTCTGCTGTGGCTGCTGTATTCCTTCGCCAGTGTTAGAATCAACTTCTTTGAGATTCCAACATAGACCGAAGACCAGTAGCTCTCTAAGAAGGAATCCTTCAGGACTCCGGGACTAGATTGAGACACCTGAGGCATCCTGCCTATCAGTCAACATGGGCAAATCAATTATATTTCTATTCTAACACCTGAGTTAGAAACCAAAATGAGGAAGTTATAATACTTAAA
Source organism: Peromyscus attwateri (assembly GCA_902168425.1). NCBI lineage: Eukaryota > Metazoa > Chordata > Mammalia > Rodentia > Cricetidae > Peromyscus > Peromyscus attwateri. The sequence goes on along the minus strand of CABHPP010037425.1, from coordinate 1,210 downwards.
ATAGAAGAAAGCAAACACCCAACAATAAATTTAACAGAAGACATACAATGTCTTCACCCAAAAAACTTAAAACATCATTAAGAGAAATTTTAAGACTTGGGCTGGCAAGATAGCTCAGCATGTAAAGGTCTTACCACCAAGGCTGATAACAGGTATTCAGTCCTCAGTACCTACATGATGGAAAGAGAAAACCAACTCTATAACTACCACACATATAGTGTGGCACACACAGGCGCGTGCACACACACTTGCCCATGCACATACACACACATGCACACATACACAAATAAGCAAATAAATGAATGTTAATTTTTAAAAATGTATGACTAAACTGAAAAATAGGCCACATTCACAATTGAAAGACTAAGATTATTTTAAGTACCAATTATGTTCAAATTGATTTATAAATTCAATGCCATCCTGAATCAAATTACAGCAAAAATTTAGTAACAATTAATAAGCTGACTTTCATATTTACATAGACAAATGATGAAGCTAGAGAATCCACTCTAGCAGTTGGGAGTCTGTGTTAGTCCACAGTAATTTATGTACTCTATGTATTGGCACAAGATCAAGTAAAATAGTCAAGCAGAATAGAAAAGTCTCGAAGAGGACATTGCTGCATAAAGGTACTTGGTTTGTGGCAAAGGTAATGCCACTAAACAGGGCAAAAGATAATAATAATAAAGGGCTCCAGACCTATGTTGTCTCTTAAAAAATAAGGAAACCAAATGCAAGCTACACAAAAACATCAGTTCCAGGTGAGATGAAGTACAATACAGTTTTTTGAAGACAACATAGATAAATAACTTCTGGCCTTGTAATGAAGGTTTATTAAACAAGACCTCAGTTGAGGAACTCATTGAAATAGAGGCTATCTCTTGAGAAAATATTGAGGGTGCTAAACAAAGTCACAGATTTAAAGATGACATTTGCTAGTATTCTCACAGAGGATGAAATAAGAATATATAAGTAATATCCTTTGAATCAACCTGTAGCAGGCAGATAATACAATAATAAAATAGCTAAAACTTTTAAAAAGAGATCCTAGGGCAGGATATCCAGATGTGCAAAACCAAAAGGGGTCTTCTACAAGATATTAATGAAAAATACAAATTTAAACATATTTAGATGCTCACCTACTCAATAGACTGACTTAAGATTAATATTAATAATCTATTAATGCCTAGTGTTGGCTAAGTAAAGAAAT
>CABHPP010037414.1:0-25830 GCA_902168425.1 Peromyscus attwateri | reverse complement strand
CCCCCCCCACACACACACTCAGAACATTGCCTAGAGGAAAAGAGCTTGAGCACTGGAGGAAGGAAAGGCATCCTGTAAAATGCTGTCCTTGGGGCCCGACTTGCATGCATAGACTCACAGGAACAGCACAAGTTGTGAATGAAACGAGACTCATTACAGAAGTCTGAATAGGAATGACCCTCATAGGCTCATATATTTTAATGTTTTGTCACTAGGGAGTGGTGCGACTTGACAAAGATTAGGAGGTGTGGCATTGTGGGAGGGGGTTTGTCACTCTGGGTAGGTTTTGAGGCTTCAAAAGCCCAAGCCAGACCCAGTCTCTCTTTCTTCCTGCTGCCTGCTGATTCAGATGTAGAATTCTCAGCTATTTCTCTAGTACCACATCTGTCTGCATGCAGCTATGATTCCCGCTATTATGATAATGGACTAAACCTCTGGACTGTAAACAAGCCCTCATTAAATGCTTTCCTTTATAATATTTGCTGTGGACGTGGTATCTCTTCACAGCAATAGAACATTGAATAAGACACACACCTACATTTCATCGTGAATATCTGTTGATATTGCTATATAACACTGTAACATGAATCTTAAAAAGGTCTTATTAATAAAAAAAAACAAAAAAAACCCAAAAAACAAACAAACAAACAAACAAACAAAAAAAACCACTAGAGCCAGATATTGGGGTGAAAGCTGAAAAATCAGTGGAATAGAACAAGCCAGCCACAAGTTCTTACCATTAGGAAATCCTCAGCTCAAGAGAGCTACTTCCTGTATATTCACGCCTTATATACCTTCTGTGCTCTGCCATTTTACTTCCTCTCTCTACCCAGTTATATCACTTCCTCTTTCCTCCCAGCTCTATCACTTCCTGTCTGTCTGTGCAGACCTCCAGACCTCTATGGTTAACTAGTTCTGGGGTTAAAGGTGTGTGCCACCACGTCTGGTTCTGTTCCCAGTGTGGCCTTGAACTCATGGAGATCCAGATGAATCTCTGCCTCTGGAATGCTAGGATTAAAGGCATGTGCTACCATTGCCTAGCCTCTATGTTTAATATAGTGGCTGGCTTTGTCCTCTGATCCCCAGGCAAGCTTTATTTGTTAGAGCACAAATAAAATATTACCACACAACACACACTCTGTTTACGGAACATTTCTTCTCTTTCAAACAGATTTCCTCCAAATCAGTGCATGGATTATGGACTGATCTCCCTTAGGTTATAGTCTAATGCTCAGAGTTTCAGTGAGGCTTTCTCTGACTGTAGAACATAAAACATCAATCATTTCTCTCAAAACACAAACTTCTTCTTACCAACCATTTTACAGATTTATGCTTATAATTACCAGATATCCTTTCTCTGCACATTTCTAATTTTTTTTATTTATGTAAAAGACATGAGCAACTTACAAATTTTGTTTCCAACAAAACATTAAACTGAGAAAGGGAATCTAAGAAACAAATATTCTCTAGTTCAATGGGAAATCTGTCATTTATATACAAAAATCGAACAGCAGTGAAATAAATTTCTGAAATACAAAGAGCTCTTTGTTAGGAACAGTTTGGTCTATAATAATTTTCTCCAGTGACCCTTGGAAAAATGTAAGAACTGGAAAGATCTGTCTAATATTCAGGGACAAATAGTGCCTTTTTATACTTTAAACTTCAATGCTGTGCCTGTCACAGATTGTGGATTCATTGAATGCTTTTGTTTCTCTTGTGGGGAATTTGTTTATGTTTAAGCCAGTTAGTTGTCACTGTTCTATATTAGCATGTTTCCAACAAAAGGTTAAAGAGCAGCTTCTCTTAAAATTAGGAACATCTAGCAAATATGACCAACATTTACATTTGGTAATATTGTCAACTGATCAGAACAAGCTTTTATTCTCAAGCCTACATCCTGATTTTGTTTGTATGTATGCATATGTGAGATTATGTATGTGTGTGAATGTGGTATAGGTTTACTTGTGCTTGTACACATGTAGGTCTGGGTGTGCATACACATAAACACAAGTGAAAGAAAAATGATATTGAGTGGGCTGTTCTATTACTTTCTGCCTGTTGACTTCAGATCAGGTCTCTCACTGAATCTGAAGCTGGGCTGGAGTCCAAAACCCCAAGGATCTTCCTTTCTCTGCCCTGTGTTCCCACACAGGTGGCTTGCAGACCCTCAGGATACCATACTCATATTTTGAAGTGGGTTCTGGCGACTGGAGCTTGGGTCTTCTAGCTTGCACGGCAAGCACTGTCTTTGGCTGACTCATCTTCCCTGACTCTTATCCTCTTTTATCATATTCTCCTCGTCCTGTGGATCTGGGATCTTTCAACATCATATTCATCGTCAGTTTTACGATTTGTACGCATACGTCTATGAAACTCTCAGTTAGAAATGCACTGAAATATATCATGGTATAATAAACTAAGCTGAAGGTGAATAATGCAGCTGGAATGAAATTTAGATGCCACTCAATATCTCTGTCCTGAATATTTCAAGAATTTAATGTAAATATATCTGTAATTAAATGACTTTTCCTTTAATCTTCAAAAGAAATCCTACCCCAAAAAGTCACTTATAGCGCTAAAATCTTACATATTGACATTTTGTTAAAAATGTCTAAATAAGCATTTTTAAACTTTTATCATTAGTAAACATAATACTATCTCATTAAATGTGAACTGCCTGAATAATGGGGAAGTATTCATCTCTTCATGAGTAGTTTGAGAGGCTATGGAAGAATTTATTTATTTATTTTATTTTTTATTTATTTATTTAATTTTATTTTACAATACCATTAAGTTCCACATATCAGCCACGGATTTCCCTTGTTCTCCCCCCTCCCGCCACCCTCCCCTTCCCCCCAGCTCCCCCCCATTCCTACCCCCTTCAGGGCAAAGCCTCCCCCAGGACTGAGATCAACCTGGTAGACCCAGTCCAGGCAGGGCCAGTCCCCTCCTCCCAGGCCGGGGCAAGCGACCCTGCATAAGCCCCAGGTTTCAAACAGCCAACTCCTGCAATGAGCACAGGACCCGGTCCCACTGCCTGGATGCCTCCCAAACAGTTCAAGGCAATCAACTGTCTCACCCATTCAGAGGGCCTGATCCAGTTGGGGGTCCCTCAGCCATTGGTTCATAGTTCATGTGTTTCCATTCATTTGGCTATTTGTCCCTGTGCTTTATCCAATCCTGGTCTCAACAATTCTCGCTCATATAGACCCTCCTCTTTCTCGCCAATTGGACTCCCGGAGTTCCGCCGGGGACCTAGCCATGGATGTCTGCTTCCAGATCCCTCAGTCATTGAATGGGGTTTCTAGCATGTCAATTAGGGTGTTTGGCCATCCCATCACCAGAGTGGGTCAGTTCGGGCTTTCTCTCCACCATTGCCAGCAGTCCATGGCTCAGCCGTTAAAGGCTAGGCTCACAACCAAAAATATATGGAAGAATTTAAATTCACATTCACTCTTTCTGTTTAGTCTGTGATAGGATAGGAGCTGCAAAATTCCATGGGATTTTTGAGCAGAGTTAAAAGAGGAATTTCAAAAAGTGGAGAGTTATATAAAGAGGAGATGGAAATATTTTTGTTAAAATTCTAAATTTGCAATTTTGTTGTCCATTTTTAGTTTTTCTGTTTAATTCTGTTACAATAAACCTTGTCTAATGGAAGGTTTCATTTCTATTTTAAGGGTTACCCTCAGAATTCTAACAAAGTTTTATAATTTCATAAGAATCTACTCTTCTTGAATCAATTGTCCACACTGCCTAGTTGTTGTTACTATAAAACAAAGCAAAACAGCAAAAACAAAAACATGAGTAGCCCGCCTTTCTATCAGTTCTAAAATGTTCTGTTGTCTGAATTCTTAGGACAAATGAGAATCAAAGAAAGCCAAATATTTACCACATGTCCTCTATTTTAATGCCATTTAATTTAGTTTTTTTTTTAACTTATTCTCTTTTGTTATTTTTCAAGCAGGTTTCTACATGTCAAGTGTAAATATCGATGGCATGTTGATGATTGAGTATGTAGGCATGTTAACTGATCAGGGGGTAATAATATAATCAACACAATATTATCAATTATGTCACTAAACTATGCTTGGTTTTGATATTTCTAAAACTTCCCATGATCTCAGATAAGAGCAATATGTTTTAATAATGATAATTTTCTCATTTTTTCCCATGACAAATATTTGGAGTAAAAATGTTAAATGTTACTCAATAATTTCTATAAAATGAATCAACAGGAAATTGTCTTAGTCTGTGGTCTGCACTGCGGCTGGAGGTGTGTTGGAGTCCATAATCTGTGCTCCCACTAGATGCCGTGTTGATGAATGTGTTTCTTGTTACCACCAAAGGCGCTTCTTGTTGTTTGTTTTTATGCTATTTTACTCTTTACAGACCTACCACCCAACTCCCAAGTAAATCACAGAGTCCTATTCTTTCTTAAGAATGCTTGTCCTTATCTTAGTTTGTTTCTTGCCAACTTTTCTTACTATCCCATCTACCTTTTGCCTCTGGGCTTTTACCTTTCTCAATTTCTGTATTTCTTTTCTTTCCTTGTTTTTTTTTTTTTCATTTTACATACAACCCCACATCTCCCTCTATTCTCTTCTCCCACCCCCCAGTCTTCCCGCACCCCCATTCCCTCCTCTGACAAGGTAAGGTCTCACATGGGGAGTCAGCAGAGCCTGATATTCAGTTGAGGCAGGTCCAAGCCCCTCCCCCTGTACCAAGGCTGTGCAAGGTATCACACCATAGGTAGTGGGCTCCAAAAAGTCAGCTCATGCACCAAGGATACAACACACAGCTCCAGAGAAGGTAGCTAAGAAGGATGACCCTAAGAGGGTTGCATGGATCGATCGCCCTGGGAAGGGGAAATAGATGAGATCTCCATGAGTAAACTGGGGGTGTGGAGGGCAATAGAGGGCAGAGGGTGGGGGATGAAAACATGAGGGAATGGGATGGTCAAGCTAGAACAAGGACAGAGTGAGAGAATAATGAAAGAGATACCATGATAGAGGGAGACATCATGGGGATATGAAGAAACCCAGTGCTAGAGAAGTTTTTCTTTCCTTCTTATTCCCAGTCTGAGCATGTAGTTGGGTGGCTGGCCCCTTCTTTTCTCACTCCTTGATCTCTCTTGCTTCTTCTCCTTTTCCTCCCAGATTTCTCCTTCTATTTATTCTCTCTGCCTGCCAGTCCCACCTGTCATTTCTCCTGCCTTGCTACTGACCATTTAGCTCTTTATTAGACCAATCAGGTGTTTAGACAGGCAAAGTAACACAGCGTCACAGAGTTAAACAAATGCAACTTAAAGGAATGCAACACATGTTTACAACATTAAACAAATGTTCCACAGCATTAACAAAAGTAACTCATCTTAAAATAATATTCCACAACATGTGCTGTCACCAGAAACCCTGTGGAAATCCATGATCCATGCTGACACTGACTGTAAAGGACAAGGAATCTTCTTTTGTGAAGGTATCCATGACTTCAGACTCATAGTTGAGAATGATAAACAGAAGGCTTCTCTGATAACATCCCCCACCATACCTCCACCAACCTCAAAAATAAAAAAAAGGAACAATCTAGACTAGAAGCTATTGAAGCACTCTTTCAAAAATAGGGATGCTGAAGTGTAGCTCTGATGTGGGACACCTTTCTGTATGCTGTGAATATGTGTCGCTCCGATTGGTTAACAAATAAAGTTGTTTAGCCAATGGCAAGGCAGAATAAAGTTAGGCAGTACATTCCAACTGAAGAGAAAGAAGAAGGAAAAAGGTCAGAGGAGATGCTGGGAGCTGCCACCAGGAGAAGCAAGATGTGAAAGTACCAGTAAGCCACAAAGCCACGTGGCAAGACATAGAATAATAGGAATGAGGCTGAATTAAGTTATAAGAGCTAGTTATAAAGTGCCAGAGCCATAGACCATACAGTTTGTAATTAATATTAAGCCTCTGAGTAACTATTTTATAAATGGCTATGGGACCATGGGGCTGGGTGGGACTGCAGAAACTTCCATCTATATTTGGCACCCAGATGTGGTAGCAAGAATTTCCACCCACACACAACCTGAGAAAGTTTTAAAAAATATTCTAAAATGGAGCCCAAAACTGCTTCCTACTTCAATCTCTCAGGTAAGCCATAATACAGAGATGAGAGGATGGTACAGTTGGGAAGAAGGTAAGGGGAGTGAGTGATGAAAACTGAACAAAGTTAAATTCTAAAAAGTTTCCCGTTGACTGGGACATCAATAAAATAGTGCTGTCAGTGCAAACTAATTTACATGCATGTGGCTCACAGAACCCAGGTTGCTGGTACAGCTAGAGTGTTTCACTGTCGTCAGAGAAGACTGAAATCTGTGTAGAAAATGTACTAAACATCAGGTGCAACACTGTTTCGTGTCTCTTAAAATCTTTTTTTTTTTTTCTGTACAGAAAGGCAATAACACATGAATTTGTGTGCTTTTGTGTGCATGCACACACACGTGCATAAATGAGAGGGGGGTTACGTATGTTGTATGGATGTGGTGCAGTGTGCATGTGGAAGCCAGAAGAGAATGCTGTTGGTCTTGCTCTTTCGATCTCCATTTGATTTCCCCGAGAGGTTTTCTCACTGAGCCTGGAGCTAGGCTGGCATCGTGATCTTTGCGTCTCCAGCTACCACCACCTTGAAGATATGGGCATGTGGGCAGCCATAATCAGATATTTATGTGGATGTTTAGGATTTTAACACTGGTGCTCATGTGATTTCAGCAAATGCCTTCCCCTACTAAACCTCCTTCCCCACCTTATGAGTGCTAAATTTAAACATTAATAGTGTACTCTTAATTTGAATATTAATAATGTATGGGAATTTTGGGTATTTGCATTTTTCCTCTTATTTACTTGGGGTATTAATTTTATAATGTGAACACATGTTTACAAAACATAAGAACAATCTAATAATTATATGTATAATGTTTGGTTTTAATGTCAACTTGCCACAAATTAACATCACCTGAGTAGGAATTTACACCTGGAGAATTTTCCTGATCGCCTTAACTGGTATGGGAAAATGCACTCCAAATGCCAAATGCGGACAATAATCTCTGTTAGCAGCCATGATGACAAGGGGCATAGAAAAAGATTATTTGACTTTTGTTTTGACCTCTTACCTCTCAATGTAAATACTGTACTCATCTACAAAAATATCTATAAAATAAAGCCTAAAAGAATAGTGTTTTGCTCTTTGATTTTATATCCAGTTCAAAGACACAGTAATTATTTACATATAATCACATCATTGATGTGGAAAGAACAACATCTTCATTAACATGATTGCAGCATTTCTATTCAGTTTGTGATATTCAACACAGGAATTAGCAAAACATTGTTTTATGAATTGTGTACTCACTGTCTTTTACAAGATGATAGATGATGTTTATACATTTCTATTTCGCTAATGAATTTTTAATTAGCTTTAATTTCAGTACTTAGTCTGAGAAGAGCATTTTTCATGATATTTACTCTCCCAAATGAAGTAGCCACAAATTTCTAAGTAGTTGATAGTAACAGTCTGGCCATTTACCCTGTCTTATTTCAGAACCAAATTCTGAAAATAGGGAAAATATCATGAAATAATTTTATTTTATAGAGTTCTTAATAAAATGCCATGCTATTTATAATATGGTATTACTTACTATATTCTCTTATAATAAAAGTTAACATTAAATTTTGCAAATACTATCTTTGATTCAATTTGGTATAAATTCTATATACTATTTTTTAATTTGGTAGTTCAAATAGCAATATTGGGTAAATCAAGAAGTTTAATTAGTGTTTACAAGTACTGTTCATGTTAATATGTACATCTATATTTGATGAAATACTTCCTATAGAATTTATTCTATTAAAGAATTTATCAAAATGTTTTAAACTCTTAAAAAAATTAGATACAAATAATTCTAGTAATTTTGATTAATATAACTAGTACTTGGCCTCACACTGTGGCTATTATTATTTTTATTTGGATGTGTTTAATTTTTCACAAGTGTTTAAAATTCATTGTTTTGCAATATACTTCCACAACTAGAATTTCATTACCTACATTAAGATAAATATATATAACAGTTTTTCATAATAGCTTATTTCATGACTAAAATAGAGTAATTCATTTTACTTAGAACTTATTTGAATGTTGAATGATTGTGAATGAGAATTTACTTAATTATGTAGTAATTTTTTTATTACAACATTCTTGGAAATTTGTTGATATACCTTTGGAATTATGAAGAAATAATTTCCTTTTTCTTTGAAATATATATTTGAAATATATATTATCTTTAGGTCTTCCCCTAAGGGCAGGGTCGAGCATTGTGATAACTTATTCAGCACAAGGTGGGCAGCTCTAAATTCACATATATAAAATGAGCAACATTAAAGTTTTCATTAGCTTATGTATCTATTATGTGTATAAATATAAATATTTTCTATTTTACAGAACATATGTAACCTGAAGGAGGAACAGGAGACCATAAATTTGAGAAGTGGGCATGGAATGAGTTGGAAGGAGTTGGGGGGCCGATAAGGAAGGGAATGATTTAAATAGAGTACTAACATATGAATTCTTCTTATTTACTTTATTAAAAATAGATTTTCTTTCAAGCAATTTATTTTGATTATTGTTTCTTCTTCTACTTCCTCCTCACCTTCCCTCCCATCTAGATCCACACATTTTCTGTCACTCCTCGGAAAACAAACAGGCATTTGAGGAATAATAAAAAGTAAAATGAAATGAATTAAAGGCCAGCCTGGTCTATAGAGTGAGATCCAGGACAGCCACCAGAACTACACAGAGAAACCCTGTCTCAAAAAACAAAATAAAATAAGTAAGGTAAATTAAAAACAAACAAATAAGAATATAATAAAACAACCAAACAAGGAAAAGAGCCTCCCAAAACAAAAGCATAAAGATGCAGAGACACATGTGTTCTAACACATAGGAATCCCATAAAAACTCTAAACCATAAGCCATAATATATACACAAAGGATCTGTATGGTAGGAAAAAACCAAAAGCAAAAAATAAATAAAAAAATAAAAAAAATACAAAATAAAATGTCCTGACTTATGAGAAAAAAAAACCTCCAAAGAGGCCAGTTGAGTTCATTTTCTGTTGACATCTAATGAAGAGCTTGGGTCCTATCCTTAAGATCAGTTTGCTTCCCCAGTGAGACTCTAATGGATAAAACTAATTTTTTACTTCCAAGTTACTATCAAAGGAAGAGAGTTTCCAGGTTAGTGGTAGGTGTATGTGTCTGTTTCTCCTTCCAGATCTAGAACCCCATGAGGCTCAGACCCCTTTAGACCCTGAATATGCTGCCTCCATCTTTCTAAAGTCACATGGGCGTTGATACTGCTGTGCATAAAGGCCCTTGTTTTCTTAGTGTCCTCTATCCCCTATGGGGCTTGTACTCTTTCTGCCTCCTCTTCTCCAGTTCCCTGAGACCTGAAGGGAGGGACTTGATGGAGACATCCCATATATTTCAAGATCTCTCACTCTTCTGTCTATTGTCTGGCTGTGGGTTTCTGTAGTTGTTCCCTTCTGCTGTAGGATAAAGCTTTTGTGGTGATGGCTAAGCAAGACACAGATCTATGAGCAGAAAGTCATTAGAGTCATTTTATGCTACATTCCCTTAGCAGAACACTGGAATTTTGTTTTGTTTTGTTTTGGTTTTTGCTAAGTTCCTGTTCTATCTATTCTTGGTTACTTGATGACTGGAGAAGCATAGGGTACAGGTTCCATGTCATGGCGTGACTCTTAAATCAGACATTGGTGAGTTACTGCCACAAGCTTTTTGCCACTATTGCATCATCAGTCACATCTTGCAGGCTTGTCACTATTGAAGATCAAAGGGTTTGTAGTTGACTTGGTATTCACCTTTCTCCTATGGTAAGGTGCTGAGTACCTTCCAGTACCATGAATACTAGTCTATTGGGGTAAGCACTAACTCGACTTCTCTATGCTCATTGAGTTGTATAGGTATTGTCTTCATTAATAGGGCCTTACCATCAGTTTGTGGAGGGCAACCAATAGCATTGGAAATAGCCTGATATGATTGATGCTTTCCAAGGGGCCCCTTTGACCAACAACTTGATTAGATGAAGCCTATTCCCAGTACCGGAAGCTTTATGATGAGAGATGTTCACTTAGGTTTCAATCTCCCCAAGTATTTGGCAATTTCATTTATATTGCCTTTGTGTAAGTATATATTGTAGAAAACTTCTCTGTATTAGGTTTCCGTTTAAGTGCTCCAATGACTTGTATTTTAGCTCTCTCCCCCATGTATTACCTCCATTTTACTCCCTGTATGATCCTTTCATCCAGTCACTCAACCTCCTGTACATCCATACCTGTCTATTCTATTTCCACTTTCTATGGGGATCCATTTCTCTGTAACTAGTCTGTGTTCTATACCCAACCTCTGTGCTTATATGGGTTGTAGTTTTCTAATCTTTGTCTAAAGAGTTGACATCCACATATAAACAAATGTACACCGCATCAGTTTTTCTGGGCTTGAGTTAACTCACTCAGATGATTTTTTTCTAGATCTGTTCATGTATCTGCAAATTTCATGATTTCATTTTTAATGGATAAGGAATATTCCATTGTATAAATGTATCATATTTTTATTCATTCATGTGTTGATGGGCATCTAGCTGGTTTATATTTCTGGCTATTAAAAGAGAGCAGCAATGAGCATGGTTGAGCAAATGTTTCTGTGATAGATGAAGTATCATTTGGGTATATGACCAAGAATGGTAGAGTTGCATCTTGAGGTAGACTGATTCCCATCTTTCTGAGGAACCACCATCCTGATTTCCACAGTGGATGTATAAGTTTTCAGTCCCACTAAAAGTGGAAGAGTGTTCCACTTACTCCACATCCTTGTGATCAGGAGTTGTCATTTGTGTTTTGTTTGTTTGTTTGTTTTTGTTTTTTTCCATTTTAGCCATTTTGATTGATATAAGATGAAACTCAAAGTAGTTTTGATTTGCATTTCCCTGATGACTAAGGATGTATATTTCTTTAAATGCTTCTCAGCCATTTGAATTTCCCCTTCTGAGTGTTCTCTGTTTAAGTCTGTACCTCATTTTAATTGGATTATTTGTTTTCTTGGTGTCCAGTTTTTTTTTCTAGTTCTTTATATATTATGGGTATTAGCCCTTTATTTGATTCATGATTAATAAAAATCTTCTATTTTGTAGGCTTTCCTTTTGTCTGAATGATGGTGGTTTTTGCCTTACAGAAGCTTTTCAATGTCATAAGTTCAAATTTATTATTGTTGTTATTAGTATTTATGTTAAAAGTATTCTGTCCAGGTTATTCCCTACTTTCTCTCTTGTAAGAATCAATTTACATAGCCTTGTATTGACATCTTTGAAATATTTGGAGTTGAGTTTTGTGCAAGATGATAACCATGGTTTTATCTGAATTACTCTACATGCAACCATTCAATTTGATCAGTTCTGTCTTTTCCAAGGGTGTATTTCTGGCTTCTTTGTGAAAAATCTGGTATCTGTAGGTATATAGACTTATTTCTGGATCTTCATTTTAATCCCGTTGATCAGCATGTCTGTTTTTATGTCAATACCAGGCTTTTATTTATTACTATAGATCTTTAGTACAATTTGAGATTAGGGATGGTAATAATGATACTCTAGCAGATCTTTCAATATTCATGTGTGTTTTACCTATGCTGAGATTTTTTTGTTTCTATATACTGTTTAAAATGGTCCTTTCAAGAACTGTGAAGAATTGTGTAAGAATTTTGATGGGGATTACATTCAATCTGTAGACTGCTTTTGGCACCATTGCCACTTATACCATGTTAATTGTACTGATGCATGAGTATGGGAAATTTATCAATTTTCTGCCATTTTCTTCAGTTTATTCCTTCAAATTTTTAATCATGCGTGTCTTTTGCTTATTTGGTTAGAGCTACACCAACATATTTTATATTTTTGAGACGATTTTGAAAGGTATTATTTACCTGATTTGTTTCTCAGTCCTTTTGCCATTTACATATAGGAATGCTAAGGATTGTAGTGTGTTAATTATGGATCCAGCTACTTTGCTGAAAGTGTTTATTTTCTGCAGAAATTTCCTGGTGGAATTTTTAGGGTCTTTTATATATACAATCATATCATCCACAAATAAGGATACATCCTTCTTCTTTTCTATTTATACCCCTTTGATCTCCATCAGTTGTCTATTGCTCTAGCTAAGACTTCAAGTATTATATTGAATAGGTATAGAGTAAACAACTTTGTCTTGCTCTTGGTTATTTTTGGAAATATTTTGACTTTCTCTACTTTAAATTGATGTTGGCTATGAGCTTGCTATAACTTGCATTTACTATGTTGAGGTAAGTCTTTTGCATCCCTAATGTCTCTCGGTGTTTTATCATAAACAAATGATGGATTTTGTCAAAGACCTTTTCTGCATATAATGAGATGATCATGGGATTTTTTTCTCTTTCAGTGTCTTTATACAGTGAATTATATTTATAAATTTACATATGTTGAATCAGTCATGCATCTCTGGGATGAAGACTACTCATTTGTAGTAGATGATCTTTTGGATGTAGCTGTAGGATTTGGTTTGCAAGTATTTTATTAAGAATTTTTACATCTGTATTCATAAAGGTGATTGCTTGGCAATTCTCTTTCTTTGTTCTGCATTTATGTGGCTTAGTTTTCAGAGTGGCTGTGGCATCTTAAAAATAATTAGCAAATGTTTCTTCTATTTCAATTTTATGGAATAAATTTGTGGAGTATTGGTGCTTGCTCTTCTTTGATAATCTGGTTGAATTTTGCAATAAAACCATCTGTTCCTTTGTTGTTTCTTTGTATGTTTATCTGGGAGATCATTAATTGATGCTTTGATTTCACTAGGATTTATAGGTCTGTTTACATTGCTTATAAAACCTAGATTTATCTTCTTTGGTAGATGGTATTTATTGAGAAAATTATTTTTTTCCAGATTTTTCCCAGGTTTTTAAACTATGTTCTCATACCTTTTTTTTTATTGATGTGTGTTGTTCTGTTCCTCTAAAAATCTCTAATTTTGCTAATTAATTTGCATCTTCTACTGGTCTTGTAATTAATTGTTCTAAGGGCTTGTCTGTCTTATTGATTTTTCTCAAAGAACAAATTATTTGTTTCATTGATTCTTTGTTTATTAGTTTTTTTGTTTGATTGTATTTCATCAGTTTCTGCTATGATTTTGATCACATAGAAAATTCTTATAAAATAAAAGTTGAAAAAAATAAATATACTCTCAAAGCAATACCCCAAGGCATGAAAGCATGCATACATATTGTTTATTATCTTACTAAGCCTTGAATTATTTTACTATATTCATAGCACTGAACTAAGTAAACAAATGCTCTATGTGGTTAATATATTGTGCACCCCACATTTACAAACTTAAATTGACTGGTACCATTTGATGAAGGCTGTGTTGGAGCCTGTCGTCTTCCTTAACTGGCACACTGCCTATGATGACTAGGCTGAGGCTCAGGCTTGTTTTAATATACAGTACAACATTGCTGTTTCTCTTGAGATGCTCATGGTTCAAGGACCATATATTAAACCTGTCACACAAGTCCAAATTGGACAACAGGCTTCTTTACCTGCCTCAGGAAACATCATTGCCCTTGGTGCATTGGAAGGATCCCAACACCCTTCAATGGCAACTCCCTGCTCCCCTATTAACCTGGTGACAAGGATATGCTTGAAATTTTTCCCATAATACCACTGTGCTAATATAGGTACCCTCCAAGAATGTGCATCTAGCAACAGACCAAGAGACTTTAAAGAAGAAGCTTCAGAGGGGTACTGTATAATTTGTCCCACTAATGATGGGTCATGTTGTTCTGTAGGCTGTGAATATGTGTTGCTCTGATTGGTTGCGGGACTGTGGGGCCATAGGAGCTGGGCAGGACCAGAAAAACTCCAGCTACACACTACTGAGGCATTAGTAAGGGTCATGTCATCACTGGCATGTGACCCTAGATATCAAGCAATTGCCTCACCCCCTAAAGGTTGCTAATGCATTACTGGAAAGACTTCAATTGGCAGATTTCATATAAATATGACTAGGGTCCCATCCACATCCTTGTGCCTGAAATTTTGATTCATCCTCCTCCTGTTCATATGTCTTCTTCACCAATAGGAGGCAGCCACAAAAATGAACCTACAGATTTTATTGGCTCTCAGACACCTAGGTCAAAGTCCTTCTAGAGATATAATACATGTATGGCTCATAGAGATACAGAAGGCTACTATCTAAAGCCTACCACCTGGACAGCTCTCCAGGATTGATGCTCTTTGAGGGCTGGTAGACAAAGACCGGTACGGGCTTATTTGGCAAGCTAACCTAAGTCAGGCACAGTCCATTATGCTAAGCTTTCCTGAGGTGGGGTCAACAAGGTTAGGGTAATGCACCCAAGCTCCCACTGAGCATGTCCCATAAAATAATAAAAAGAGATGGATATGTGGGAATACTCATCTCTAACAGGCTTGAGGCCCAGCTGGCCAAAACCAGTAATAAGATACTTTTTGAGAGCCAACCTGGGTCTGCCTAAGGGCCTTAGCAACAGCAGCTGAGACATGATCTGGAGATGATCTGGACCAATGAGAGGCAACCATGTCACACCAGCAGATGCATATTCATCAGACCTTCCCCCAGGGCAGGGTAGAGGGTATATAAGGCTTGCCTCTTCAAGAATAACCTGAGTTTGTTGTTTCAACATGAGTCTGTGTCATTGACCCTGTGCCTACTTGGCCCCCTCCCCCAAAAGGGAACAACAGCACAGGACCTTGCCACAATCATCCATTAAATTAAAATTTTAAAACTCAAGGGAGAAACCGAATAGAGTTGATTTCAAGAGACTATTGACCTGAATTCAGCCTGAAGCATGAGGCATTAAAGAACAGTATGACAAAATCAATAAAGTGCCTGCATTTTAAGAGTTGAGATATTACAGGAGTAGTTCAAAAGTACATCAGCAGTGAGTTAAAGAAATAAACCCATGTGTACATGAGAGAAGACAGTAATGAAGTTAAGACTGGCAAATGTAGTTCAGAATCAGGAAAATATCCTGAAACTTGAGGATAAGAGTATTAGACAGAATAATTAGGATAATTAAAAGTTTGCCCAATAGCATATGGATTTCTCGTGAGTCATTTATCAGGGTAGTGAGCATTGGCAAGACTGTATCTTAAAGGCAATGAATGACCTGTGGAAGTCAGAGTCTTCAAAAAGAATCAGTATATCATTGATGTTTTTGTATAGTTATTGCTCTTTGCATGGAACAATGATGCGGACTAGGTTTTATAAAAGTGAGTGAACATAATAACATTTGGGATTGCTGTAAGGCAGCATATTCTTAAAAGCCAATGGTTAATATTTTGTCTTTTGTTTTAGTTTTGTTTATTTTAAATTTTTGTGGAAAAAAAGATGTTACATTTAAGATTCCATGAAAACTATAATCTGTTGTATATATTAATAAAATGTCATTGCTGATGTGTACACATTTAAAATCAGACTTCGTTAGGGAAAGATCATAGTGAACCCTGTGGATATATACAATAAATAGGTTCTTACATTTTTATATATGAAAACTCAAAGAAATAATGTAGCTGGAAGTTTTCCTGTGTCCCACCTGGCCTGCAGTCAGGACAAATCCATCTTACCTGCCAGTCCCACAGCCACTGGGACCCAAATAAAACACACACAGGCTAATATTGTTTTTAAACCATGGCCATGTCAGGCTTCTTGTAATCTAGTTCTCATATCTTAAATTAACCCATTTCTATAAATCTATACTTTGCCATGTGGCTTGTGGCTTACTGGAACCTTTACATCTTGCTTCTTCTGGTGGAGGCTAGCAGCATCTCCCCTGCTCTGTTTTCTTTCTTCCTCTCTCTCTCTCTTTAGAATGTCAAACCTAACTTTATCCTGCCTCACCATTGGCCAACCAATTTATTTATCAACCAGTCAGAGCAACACATTTTCACAGCATACAGAAAGACATTCCCCCATCACTTCCCCTTTTCTTTCTAAACAACAGGAAGGTTTTAACTTTAACCTAGTAAAATTACATATATCAAGCAAGAATTAGTTATAATATCTAGTCTGTTTGTATTTGGTAAAATTAAAGAAGATATTCTATCTATCCTATATTTTTGAGTCTAAGGTTTCATATCTACCTTATCTCTTGTCATAACCAAAAGAAAATCCATAATTATAATCATCTAGTCTTCAAGTACATCAAAGACTTCAGAAGGATACATTATTACCTAAGTAAACAGGAAGTTTTGTAAGCAACTTCCAAAAATCTAGAATGCCAGAGACAACTTGTTGCTTGGACAGTCACCTAAAGTTCTTTTGTAGTGTTGGGGCATCCATTTTTAGCCAACAGGCCTAGAGTCTCTCAGTCATTTTTCTCTGTGTCCTGTAGAATGTCTGGCAGTTTCTTCTGCAAAGCAGGAACCTGAAGGACCATTTTGCCTCACAAAGTTCAGTGGTCATCTTACTATGGGTCCTGTATGTTCAGTCAATACAATATTTTGTCAAGCAGTCCAGGCAAGAACAGTGTCCTGTCCAAGTGGCTATTTATGTCAAGAAGAAGATAAACTCCATATGGAGTATCTTTGGTGCCCATCTTTCTCTTTGTAGTAAATCAGTGCTGCCAGGAGCAGACATGTCTCACTGTCTAGAAAGTCCAAGTTTTTAAAACATTTTAAATGCCATATTCCCGCCGGGCGGTAGTGGCACACGCCTTTAATCCCAGCACTCGGGAGGCAGAGGCAGGCGGATCTCTGTGAGTTCGAGGCCTAGCCTGGTCTCCAAAGTGAGTTCCAGGAAAGGCGCAAAGCTACACAGAGAAACCCTGTCTTGAAAAACTAAAAAAAAAAAAAAAGCCATATTCTGTAGGTCTTTGAAGTGTTTGAAGATTATCTACCTAATTGAATTATATTTATGTATACCTAGAAAACTTAACGTGACTATAAGTTTGACTATCATAGAAGACTAATTATTAATCTGTATTTCTTAATTATCCATTATAATTTAAATGAGCTGTACTAACATAATACCTTAAATAAGAGTAGAAATATACATAAAGTATACAAAATTATCTTTAAATTTGTATCAATAAACTAAAATCTATACCAATGTAAAACATTTTAAACAAGTTGCTCTTTAAAAGTAGGTTTAACAGTCCATCCTTTTGTCCTATCATATCTATCTCCTATATTTCCATATCAAAATAAAATACTGCCTAAAGTAAGTTAAATCATTTGAGTTAATTCAGAATCTTACAAAATTGCTCTTATCAGCTAAAAACCAATCTAAGAGATTAAAAGATCAATCTTGGTCAGTGTTCATTTTGAGTCATGCATTTCACACATACTAAAAATGTTCCTTATATTATGGATATATTTTTAAAAACCAGTAATAACAAACTTTTAAACTCCACATACTACTCATTTGGATAAATGATAGTAAGCTAGGACATAATTTGTGGTTCCCTCAGAGTAAATAAATTTTGAAATTAAAGAACAAGAGTACCTGAAATATGAAGTGGCTTCCTCTGAATTCCAACATAATTGTCCTGTCTTAGAATCCTCATCAGTCACAAAGCACTTCTGATAAGCCTAATGATAGCCCTGCAAAGGTTCCTACCAAGTATATTAATAGTTTTAATTAAAGAAGTATGTAACATTTTGGATAAGTTACTGCATTCATAGCCCATTGTTATTTAGAAATAATATTTAGCCATTCTTTTCCACTGGAAAGAAATAAATAAGAAATATGAACTAGTCTGTCATATTCTGACCAGGTCTGGCATCCTTGACAGAAGCCATTCTGTTCCATTATTCTCTCATGAACTTCTTTTTCCTTATTACATTCTTATATATCACGCTTTCTCTTCTACCACAGAAGTGGTCTCTGTAGCATGAATCTTAGAGAGTCTTATTAATAAAATCAAACCCGGGGCCAGTTACTGGGGTGAAATGCTGGATGGCCAGAGAGACAGAACAAGCCATAGCCACCTCACCTCACCAGTTCCTCAGCTGGTCCTGTTTCCTCAGACTGGAAGCTTCTGTGTCCTCATCTCAATGGCTCTCAGCTGAACTGCTGCTAGATGCCTGAAAGCTTAACCAGCCAAATACCTAACCAGGCCAAATGCTTCTAGTTTCTGGTCCTCTCACCTTATATACCTTTCTGCTTTCTACCACCACTCCCTAGGATTAAAGGCTTGCTTTCTGGGATTAAAGGCGTGAGTCACCATGCTTGGCTATATCCTTGAACACATGGATTTCTGCCACTGGAATGCTAGGATTAAAGGCGTGTGCTACCACTGCCTATCCTTTATGTTTAATATTGTGGCATTTCTGTCTCTGACCCCAGATAAGTTTATTAGCATGCACAATATTTCGGGGAACACAATACCACATTTCCCCTCTTTTTGTCTAAAATTAAAAAAAGCTTATAACTAATACAAGAAAAATTATATCCAATAAGTATATACAATATACACAGTCAAGATTACATTAATGATGTCTAGTCTATTAACATTTGACAGATTCAGGCAGAAAACTCCATTAATGTATTAACAATGTCCAGTCCAGTAACATTTGATAAACTCAGACAAAATTTTCATTACTTATCCTATTTAAAACAAGTAATTCATTTTTTAAAGTAGATTCAAAAATTGACCTTTTTATCTTACCATATTCATATTTTCATAAAAGTTTCAATAATCCACCTTTTGTCATTTTTATATCTTCCCCCTTTTCTTTTCAGTGTAGATTCAGTGATCTACCCGTTTATCCTATTATTTCTTTATCTTTTTTCTCAGAGTAGATTTGATGATCTATCTCATATCTATATTCTTTTTTTCTTTTTGCTTTCTAGGGGTGAAGATATCTTTAGGGAATCTTGGAAAGAAAATTTTTGGGTTAATTGTCAAGTCCTGTATCATTTGTCCAGTCTCTGTATAATAGGAAAGTTCAGGGCTTGTCACAAGTCCTTGCTCGAGTAGTCTGTGAGGCTGGATCATCTCAGCTAGCCATCTCAAAATTGTCCTGAGTAGTTTGCAGTCCAGAGTCGATCTTTCCGTGGAGTTAATCAGCTTAATGGTTTTATCATAGTCCATGTGGAATCATCATTGTGGGATCCCATCACTTTTTTGGAGATTTTAAAGTTGCTATTAGGCGTGGTCATGGTTCCCTGCCGTTTTTTTTTTTTTTTTTTTTTTTTTTTTTTTTTTTTTTTTTTTTTTTGTGGTTTGGAGCAATCACAGTCTGATAAATGTCTGTCTCTTGGAACCATGAACATTCTTCCCTAGAAGAGAAAATCTCCACAGCAATTTCTCCCCACCATTTGTCTTGCCAAACTTTTCCAAACTGACCTTTGCCGATGCTTTCTTGTAATATGATGGTCCTGGCAATTTGCAGGTCTCTGACCAAGATAGGAGCTTCTGGAATTGGTAGTGATGCTGGATATATAGAATCAAGCTTTTCAGTGAAAAGCATCATTTAGATTTGATTCTGCTAAGGGTATTTTTGAAGGTTTGGAGAGAATTATCACAGGCATAAAAAGATCTAGAGATAGGATGGAGACATTGAGTAACATGAGGACACAGAGCTTTCCTCAGTGCAGAAGCTCCTGATATAAATGGGGTGGACCTTATCTAGCACCTTGAGCCATCTCCTCCAATCATACAGCTTAAAATATTTTAATTACCTCTCATAGAGCAGGCATATTCCAAGCACTGGGGGTAAGGCAATGAATAAATATGTTCTTAGAACCTCACTGCCCAGTGAGAGGGCCAATGACATTAATGTGAAGATTACTTTAGAAATCAAATTTTAAAAATGCAATTGATATGGATGGAGGGAAAAAACAATCAAAATACCCAATAGTATCTGATAAATTAACTAGGATTTGGTAGATGCAGATAGGTAAGGATGGTGAACACAAAAAGTTAACATGTCTTCAGCAGAGGAAGGTCTGACTTTTCACCTCATAAATGTATAAGCTCCTCACTTTTGTGTCTCTCCTTCTAAGTGTATAAGCTCTATAAGGATAGAGAGTTTCACCCAGTAAATCATACACTTATATGTATAAGTCATGCCGTATACATTTGGATAAGTGAAAACACAAATGGATATTTTAATGAAAGAAAGACTAGTTAAAACTTTGAAATCATTTATCATGAACATTCCTTATGTTCCCTCTCTGTTCTTGATCCAGTTGGGATCTCCTGCTTCCCCAAGTTCTCTTTCTCTCGCCCCTCGCTCATTACCCCCACTCACGTCCAGATTGTTCATGTAGATCTCATCCATTTCTCTGTCATTGGGCGATCCGCGTGTCTTTCTTGGGGTCCTATTATCCAGGTAGCATCCCTGGTGTTGTGAGTAGCTGTCCAGTCATCCTTGTTCCACAACTAGTATTCTCCTATGAGTGGGTACATACCATGTTTGTCTTTCTGAGTCTGGGTTACCTCACTCAGGAGTGACAGAGGGAACTAGATGCAGATATCCACGGTCAGGCCCTGGGTGGAGCTCCGGGAGTCCAATTGGCAAGAAGGAGGAGGGTTTATGTGAGCAAGAGTTGTTGGGACCAGGGATGGATGGAATACAGGGACAAATGGCCAAACGAATAGAAACACATGAACTGTGAACCAATGGCTGAGGGGCCCCCAACAGGATCAGGCCCTTTGAATGGGTGAGACAGTTGATTGGCTTGATCTGTTTAAGAGGCATACAGGCAGTTGGACCGGGCCCTGTGCTCAGTACATGAATTGACTGTTTGAAACCTGGGGCTTAGTAGAGACCCTTGGCTCAGCCTGGGAGGAGGGTACTAGACCTGCCTGGGCTGAGACCACCAGGTTGATCTCAATCCTTGGGGGAGTCTTTGCCCTGGAGGAGATGGAAATGGGGGGTGGGACAGGGGGAAGGGGGGCGGGGCGGGAGGAGGGAGAACGGGGGAATCTATGGCTGATATGTAAAGTTGAAGTATATTGTAAAATAAAATAAAATAAATTCCAAAAAAAAAAAAAAAAAAAAACCTTTGAAATCAAACAAATACATGCAAAGCAAACACATATGACACACACACATTTTATGTGACAATAATAACAATGAAGGAGCAGGCAATGAAACTGAAGGAAGTGAAATAGAGCCCTAGTTGTAAGCCTTTAGTTACAAATCTTCCTTGATCACTACTACTTCCTTGTTATATAAGGCCACGATCAGTTTAAGCATGTTTTACATCAACAGACCTGCAGTGGATTTCTATGGGATAATACTTCATGGTTCCTGAATAACACACAAGATGCATTAGTTTTTTTAAAATGACAACTTTCGCATTGAACATCATCAGTTTATAGGACATTTTATAGATCTCATAAATATAAAAGTTTATTAATTTCACATCACATTTGAGAGAAACACTTCTTAATACACAACTAGGGATGGAGTTCATTTGTCTTGTCTGATAAAACTATCATTCCAACATGTTTAAATGCTCAGGAGGAAATACATTTTGACTTCTGGAAATGTCATAAATTTTTTTTTTTGAGACAGGGTTTCTCTTGAAGCCTTTCCTGGAACTCACTTTATAGCCCAGGCTGGCCTAGAACTCATGGAAATGTGCCTGCCTCTGCCTCCGAGTGCTGGGATTAAAGGTGTGTACCACCACTGCCCAGCCATAAACATTTTTAAAAGATAGCCCATTCTTGTTTCTTTTCATCTTAGAAGCCTTGGGTATATCATGAGTGCAAGGCTCCAATGCTCCCAATACAGGAGTACCTCTTTTATTTATTTTTGACTTGATCACTTTCTATGGAACCATTATAAATTTTAAATGCTTTTTATAAAAATGTAAAGAAATATCAGGAAAATCTTTTATTTCTTTCAGTTGTAGCAAGAGCATTAAATCATAGCATATCAAATACATAAATATATTTTTAAATACAATGGAACACATGCAAATAGTTTAAACTTATTTAGTAGAATATATTATTAATTTATTTTGAAATAAATATTTCAATCATGATTACTGAAAATATGCTACCATAAAACTAGGGTTTAAAAGGTTTAGTAACTCAATAAAATATTTTTTGAAAAAAGTCAGATGTCTATCTTTCATGTTATGATAGACTTGCTTAATTTAGAAAAAGAAAAAAGGATATTACTTACAATTTTTGCTTCTCATTAAAATAAAACAGTTCAATATATTAGAACTGGAGCATTCACACACACATAAAACACACACACACACACACACACACACACACACACACATATTACTAGTAAGATAGTAATGTAAACAATCTTAAACTAAATACAAAGATAATCCCATAAATTAAAAATTAGCAATAACAGTATGAAATGTTTAAATAACTTATGAAAATAATATGAGAGTATGGTGATACATTTGTAATCTAAGAAATAAACTTGCCTAAAGATCAGAGGACAGAGCTAAGCACAGAGTTAGCCATAGAGGTCAGGCAGTGGTGGCACACTCTTTTCATGTTAGCACTCTAGAGGCAGAGGCAGAGATCAGTCTGGATCTCTGTGTTTTCAAGGCCATGCTCCATGCTGGGCTACACAAGATTAATCCAGTCTAAAGAGAAACAGAGCTAGGCAGTGATGACACACACCTTTATCTCCAGCACTTGGGAACACATACTTTTAATCTCAGCACAAGGAAGGTTGAGGGAGAAAGTGATATGGCTGGGCAGATAAAGGAATATAAGGCAGATAAGATCTCAAGCTCTCAGAAGCTGAGGAGTTGGTGAGGTAAGAGGTGGTGGCTGTGGCTTGCTCTGCTTCTCTGATCTTTCAGCTTTCACACTGATATTTGGCTCTGGGTTTTTATTATAAGACCATTTAGGATTCATGCAATATCTGGCACCCAATGTGGGGCCTGAACCCAAGACCCTGAGATTAATAGTCTCACCCTCTACCTACAGAAGATTAGTGCAACAAAGTAGTATCCAACGAAGATAAGCATTCTAAAATAATGCAAGGTGACATAAATAAATCTAAGTACTGATGTTATAGATGCTCAGAGAGCTATGGTAACAAAAGTAAGACAGTTAATCATTCCACTGACTACAATTACTTATAATAAGTATTCCTAGATAAAATGTGGCAGTGTGGCATTGCAATTGTGGTATGTAGCTGCACGCCTACCCAAAGGCTAAGTTTTTTTTTTTTTTCTCACAGACCTACTTAACTTATGGGTCTTTAAAAATTTCAAGATGTAGGAGCTTTAATTATGTCAGAAAATCCACCAATGCCCTCCTCTTAATTTAAATTCTAGGAAATTCTAACTTATTAAAATGTATTTATCTCCTGTTATTTACTTTATAATTTGATGTCTTGCCAGAGTAAGCATCATGTGGTATTCATTTGTATTCTTTTTGGACTCCCACATCTTAAACACAGGAAGAGAGTGGCCTCTAAATTTTAGTGACAGGAATTTATTTAAAAAAAGAAAAAGAAGAAGAATATGGAGAATGATGTTATGGTTTTGTCTTTTTGTTTGAACCTAAGAGATCAGAAATATCATTATGAAGTCTTTATTTCAAAGACCCATTTTTCTTTTGTTATTAAAATATTAAAAATCTATGTGGTTACCCTGCATTGACAACAAATAGCTAAAGAGTTTCCTTTATCTTAGGCAAGCATATGCTACAATTGGCATGCTAGTTTGGGATGATTGGAGGTGCGGTTCTGATTAGTAGTAACCAGTGGCAGTGCTCCAGAGAACTATAGGAGTCAAAAGTAAGCCACGAGAAACATGACAGCATCCAAACATAGGCTCTTTGAAGAATTTATGCTTCACAAGTTCTGGAAACTGCCTTTCTGGGTGTTAAACAATCAGAACTATTGTTAATAGATATGAGCTAAGTGAGTTGATGAAAACAAAAGAAATTAAATGTTCGTATTTCTTGAGGGTAATAAATGTAAAGCTGTAGCATTAATATTTGTGAAATAACTTTGCTCAATGTATTATATGAAACGTTTTATGCTCTAGGCCTGCTGAACATTTTGACATCGTCTCAGTGATTGCATTCCAAACGTATGTGCACACTAGTACCCACTTACTGTGTGAGCATTATGAGTCTGCAGATTTTCTCCCTTCATCTTGTATCTAAGATTTAAGCTCATTGGCTTGCCCATATTGAACACTCAAAAAAGGGAGTAGAATGGAATTAACAAGAAACAGATCTTTTTCAATTGCAAATCCTGCTGAATACAGTTTAGCCAATTTTAGGCATTTATCCAGAATTAAAAATAAGGCAACAGAGAAACATTAAACAATTGTTACTTTTATTATCCTTGTTGAGAATGAACCAGAGTGTAAACAGAATTTCAGAAATCATGAAAGTGTTAAGAGAAAATTTCTAGTTTATTAAATAAAATTCACTGTTATCACTTAATGAAAAATGATTTCATATGAAATATTAGAGTGAGTGAAATAGCCTCACGCCATGTGACTTCAATATAAAGTGGCTCAGAATAACTTTGACTTATTGGGCAAAACTAGATTGTGTAAGAGGACATTTACATTACAAAAATAAGGAATCATTAGCATTTAATTATTACAGTTATAAGGGTGAGATTGCTTTTTCAAAATCCTAGTATTGTTAACTTTTGGTTTTATTCCTCTGCTTTCTGCTAATAGGTAATGAAAGTTTAATTTTCTCAGATAATAATCAGAAACATATTCATACACAAATACATACATATACAGTATGCATATAATTGTGTTTATGTAATATATAGATTCTGACAGATTTCAAATATTATAGGACTTATTCACTAATAAAGAAACTACAATGAAAAAAGGAGCAATACATATTATTTATTGAGCATACAACACACGCACAGATCTGTTGCCATTCATAAAACTTCCATTTTTGTTAACCTGAGAATTTGAGAATACACTCATATTTTTCAGTACACATTTAATTTTTTGTCTAAGTATATCTAATCACAGCACTCACATTGACATTCTGTAAAGTAGCAACTTATTTTATAGTAATTATGGTAGAACTAGTGCTTTCTTGAATCAACAAATAGCTTTTTAAATTGAAATTTTCTCGTGACATCCAATCCTCATGTTTCTGTACAAATCAATCCAAAAATTTATCAACAGTTTATCATTGTGTACACGAATACAATTAGAATTAATTTAACATGCCGTGTATGCAAAGTTGTTTCAGAACGTTTCAATTTAAAATGAGAGAAGAAAAATTTATTTCCTATTTTGGTGAGTAACTTATACAAGGATTGCCATTCCACAAAACTAAAATGCATGTATATCATATATGTGTGCCCTGACATCTGACAGTAGACAATTAAAAATAGATATTGAAAGATGAATAATGTACAATATAAATTTCATAGTCAGCTTCTACCTCAAACAATTTTACTAGAGAGTAACCATTTTTCTCTAAATTATTATTATATTGAATTTCAATTGCATAATATTCATTCCTTTTGATGACATGCTCTACATCACTAGGTAAATGAGCAGCACAAGTAAAAATTGCTTGGTAATGACTATTTTCCTACACCCAACCAGCCAAAGTCAAAAGACTAACAATAGCACGTGTTGCTATTTAATTCATTTTCTGTCTCTATGACAAAATACATGAAAGAAATCCACTTAAATGAAGAATTTGGGCACTCGTTGTTTTGTTTTTTGTTGTTGTTTGCTTGTTTGTGGTGTGTGTGTGTGTGTGTGTGTGTGTGTGTGT
>CABHPP010037408.1:0-20083 GCA_902168425.1 Peromyscus attwateri | reverse complement strand
AAAAAAAAAAAAAAAAAAAAAAAAAAAAAAAAAAAAAAAAAAAAAAACATAATAAGACATATTTAAAAGAAGTTTATTACCCTACAGATGTACAACCTTTATAGAATTTTAGTATTTCAGTCACTATATTTCTCTATGAAAAAACCCTAAAAGCCACAGAATGAAACATTAATATAGAATGTGTAAAAAATGTGATCAGAATGGCAAATCTGTATGTTATCTTATAAGTCTTCAATTTAGTAGAATATTTTTCCTGAATTTCTACTGTTTGTAATGGGCTGAGTCTTAGATTTGCTATGAAGATATAAATTATCCTGTCTACATGTGAAATTTTCATTTTATGTACAGGATATATAATTGTTAAAAATCTCATGTCACTTAATATTCTGAACCATGGACAAACATGTTTGTTTTTTTAGTTATCCCATTGTAAGAAAAAAAACAAATATGTTAATGTTTTTGTGCTCTTGTCAATATGTTACCTATTGCCTGCTAGGTACTGGTGTGTGTGTGTGTGTGTGTGTGTATATGTGTGTGTGTGTGTGTGTGTGTGTGTGTGTGTGTGTATGTGTGTGTGTGTGTGTGTGTGTGTGTGTGTGTGTGTGTGTGTGTGTAACTCTACAAACAAAACTTCGTTGGTTGGAGAGATGGCTCTGGAGAGAAAACTACTGCTATTATGGAGCTCCAGAGCACTTAATGACCTCTTCTGGTCTCCATGGACACCTTCCTGAAGTTAAGAGCACATGCTGTTCCTTTTCTTTATTTTTTTCTCTTATTCTCCTCTCATACAATAATCCCAACCACAGTTTGCCCCCTCTCTCCATTCACATTCCTCCCAGTCCCCACCTCCACTTCCCCCAGATCCATTGCTCCAGCGTTCCTTTCAGAAAAGAGCAGGCCTCTCAGCGATATCAACCAAACACAGCATAACAAGACACAATATGACTAGGCACAAACCCTCATACCGAGACTGGATAAGGCAACCCAAAAGGAGGAAAGAGGGTCCCATAAGCAGGGGAAAACATCAGAGACACCCCCACTCTCATTGTTAGGAGTCCCCCCAAAAAAATCTTCAATCTGAACAGCCACAATATATATGCAGAGGACCTAGCATATATCCATGCAGGCTCTGTGTTTGGGGTTTCAGTCTCTCTGAAACCCTATGAGCCCTACTTAGCTGATCCCTCGGGCTCCCACAGTCCTTCCTCCCACTCTTCTGAGAGAGTCCCTGAGCTCTGCCTAATGTTTGGTTGTGGATCCCTGCATCTATACTCATTGGCTGCTGGAGCAAGCCTCTTGATGACAGTTGAGCTAGAAACCAATCTATGAGTACATCAGAATATTATTGAAAATTACTTCATTGACTTTTTTGTCAGTTGTATTTGGTTCTACCCTAGATCTCTGACCCATCCAGCTTTAGGATCCTGGCCATCTAGGCAGTGTGAGGCATGGGCACCCTATCCAGGCTTGGGCCTCAAGTTAGACCAGTCATTGTTTGGCCACTCCCAGAAGCTCGGAACCATCATTGCCCCACCGCATCTTGCAGGCAGGACAGGCTGTGGGTTACAGGATTTGTAGGTTATTGGACTGTGTCCCAGTCCCACCACTGGGAGCCTTAGCCTGGGTACAGAAGATGGCCAATTCAGGTTCCATATCATCCATTATTAGTAGTCCTTGCTACAGTCACACCCATAAGTTCCAGGAAGTTTCCACAATGCTAGGTTTCTACATTGACACCTAAATGCTCAATCTTTCCACATCTTTCCTCATACTCTCTCCCTCTGTCCCTCTCTCTCCCACCTTATCCTTTTTATTCCCATCTCTACCTGGCCCCAGTCCACCTAAAAATAATCTATTTTATTTCCCCTTTCCTAGGGATATCCATGCATCCCTCTAGATCTCCCCATAGTTTTTAAATTTATAGTAGAATTACATAATTTCCCCTTAGCTTTTATTCCCTCTAACTCCCCCATGTGTCCTTCCTTTTTGCACTCTTTCAAATATATGGAATTGTGCACACATACACACATACACACACACATATATATATATACATATATATATAATCAATAAATACACAGATATATATATATACATATGTATATATAGATCACCAAATATAAAAGAATAACCCACTTTGTCTCTATAGTGTTGCATATATGTGTGTGTGTGTGTTTTCAAGACTGACCATTTGTATGAGAATATCAACTGATGTGCTTTTCCATTTCTTTAGCTCTTAGAATTCCTTAGTTGACTATAGACCTTTGTCTAGGGTTGAGGCACCAGTGAAGAGTCCCCTGTCAATGTTAGCATGTCTATTGGTGTCACTTCTGTTCAGCTCATGTTTAGGCAGCCATGGTGGTGAGACTCCAAAGTTGTAGCCTCTGAAATTTCTAGGTTGCACAATCCCATATCAAACTTCTTGCTCACCTGGACTTTACAATCTTTCTAGCCCCTCCACTGCAAAAATCCCAGGCCTTATATGCCGCTGTGTTGTAGCTTGGGCCTGGGATATATATATATATCTGCATTTTGGTTAGATTATGGCTTTCTGTAATGGTCTCCATCTGTTGCAAAGGGAAAGACCAGGCAGGTTAGACCAGACAACCAACATTACAGTTCACCTCCTTATTACATTTCAAGGTGACACACAAGCACAGACACATTACAAATAAATAATCAATCTTTTAAAAATAAACTTTCCATTTCATATATAAAAAATCAGATGTTTTCTAATATATACAAATATTTCTATATGTGTTAATACTTACAGTAATTTGATATTTTTTATTTCAAATGCAAATCTTTAATATTAATGAGCATTTTGTTTAGTAACTTACTTGAATAATGGTGGATTGCATAATTTCACTCTACAAAAGCTGTGAGTAATACTAGATAATTTTCAGGCAACATATTGCTATAAAGAACTTCCTCACTCAAGACACAGAAACATTTATTTTGCAGACATTTTTTTCTTTAGTTAAATATAAGTTGATCTTAATTTTTTTAGTTTTTCAGCTTTATATAGATGCTGATATTCCTTATTTCCAGGATAGATTTGTAACAAAGACTCCTGAGGTCTCTACTTCCTGAGGTCTGGTGATATAAGAGCCAAATTATGAAAAAAAATTAAATAAACAAAATGATTTGAAGAACTGAAGAATGTGAGTATAAAAATTGGATAGGTGCAGAATGGGGAAGTTCTGTTTCAAATAAGAAATTACAGGACAGCTATGTGAAGATTATCTCCATTGAATGTTGAACCTGAAATTAATTATCTAGAGGAGAGGCATTGTACACTTAACAAAGAAAAAATACAAAGACTTGGCAGTGGCAATGAGAAATGTCAGTGTGGCTATAGAGCAAGGGAGGAAGAATTTCCCATGGGTAATGGGGTTGTAGAGAAGGCAAATCCCAGAACTCTCAGGGTTTGTGAAGCATCAATAAAGAGTGCAAGTTTCATTCCAAGTTTGAGATGTTAAGTGAGATGATGGTACATACTTTATAAAAAATGCTTTGGCTCTCAGCTGAAAAGCAATTTGTAGAAGTATCTAATAGAGTCATCAAGTGACTGTTGAAGGATGTAGGTGATACCACTGGGATCTTGTTGATGGAAATACAGTGGAGAAAATGAACTAAACTGGGAAGTACTTTGGAAGGTAGTGCATACCTTGAAATGGATTGAGCCTGCTGATACTGAGAAGAACATAGAACTCAATGATCCTAATGTGTGAGGCTTCTGTGTTATAATGTTGTCTTGATTAGATGTTGAAGAACATACCCAGAAAGAGAACAACAGAAGTTTGATTTTGACATGTCTGACTGAAGCTCAAATGGAAATACCTAAATAAGTTGTATAGTATCTACAATCAGGAAATAGGCATTCTATCAGTTATTTTTCTTGCCACTGGGGCAAAATATTTGAGCAAAAGTAACTTGTGCAGGTGTGTGTTTATTTTGGCTAATGGCTGGGAAGGCTTAGTCTATTATGATAGGAAGTCCTGGCACATGACTTATGAAGTAGCTGGTTGTAGTGGGAAAAAACTGAGATGAAAGCTGATTTTTCTCTTTTCATTCTCAAAATTCAGTCCAGTATGACAGCCCATAGGGTGACGTTAACTTCATTCAGGGAGCATCTTTGTTCCTCAGGTAAATGTCTATAGAGATGCCCTCAAGACTTGCAGACGTGTGTCTTCTAGATGCTTCCAAATTCAGTCTGACAGTAAAATGAGTCTGACTGGGCCTGGACAGTAGACCTATACTTGGTCTCTGCTTTGGCTTCAACTGCTACCAATGCAGCATTGACTGATATGGGAAGCTTTTCCCCCCCCCTTTCTGACGGAATTGTCATTTTCCCTCTTCTTATTGTTACTTTTTATTTTATTTAAAATAGATTTTTCTCATAGATATAATTATAGTTCCCCTCTCCTGACTCCTCCAAATTTCTCCCAACTTTTCCTCCTATCTAGATCCATACCCTTTCTGTCTCTCATTGGAAAACAAACAGGTATCTAAGAAGTAATAACATCATAAATAAGATAAATCAAAACCAAACAAATCAAAATAGGACGAAACAGCCAAAAAAGAAGAATAGAAAAAGAAAAACTATAAGAAACACATTTAGGCACAAAGACAAACATATTCACATACAGGAATCACATAATAAAATAGCAGAGGAAACCATAATATATGAAAAGGACCTGTGAGGTTAAAAAAAAGCCCTGTGTTACATCATGAGACAAATAACTTACAAAGAAAGATGCCTTTGAGTTTAATTTGTGTTGGCTATCTACTGTTGGACATGAGGCCTACCTTTAAGAATGGTTTGTTTCCCTCTATGAAATCATCTACTGTATTGGGTTTCCAAATGAACTCTCAATTGCCCTTAATTTTAGCTGTTGCTCAATATATTTCTTCCCTCACTCCCCTCTTCTCTACCCATCCCCTCTTATTCCAGCCTTTCTACATCACTGCGTAACTGTCTTCTATTTCTGTTTCCTAGGGAGATCTATCTACCCTTGATCTCCCTACCCCCATCCCTGCAGTGTGCTATACTCTATTTCTAACCTCAGTGGCTCTACAGATTATAGCCTGGTTGTCATTAACTTAATAGCTATTATCTACAAATATGCAAATACATACCATATTTGTCTTATGTAGCTGTAAGTTTTCCTGGTCCTGTCAGGCTCCAGCAACCCCATGACCTGTAGCCGATCAGATCCAATTAAACACACAGAGGCTTATATTAATTAAAACTGTTCAGCCATTAGCTCAGGACTACCACTGACTAGCTCTTACACTTAAATTCAGCCCATTTCTGTTCATCTATAAATTGTCACATTTTCTGTGGCTTTACCTGTGTCCCATTACAAGTTGCTCCTTGGGCCGCCTTCTTCTTGTCTCTCTCTTTGAATTTCCCACCTGCCTCTAAGCTGCCTTGCCATAGGCCAAACAGCTTTATTTATCAACCAATCAGAGCAACACATATTCGCAGCATACAGAAAGACATTCCCCCATCAGTCTTCTGCATTGGTGTTACCTCAGACAGGATGAATGTTTTCTACTTCCATCCACGTACCTGTTTATTTCATGATTTCATTTGTTAATGACTGAGTAATACATAGTGTAAGTGTACCACATTTTCTTTACACCTAGATTGTTTCCAATTTCTGACAATTATGAATAGAACAGCAATGAACATGGCTGAGCAGTTTCTCTGTGATAGGTTGAAGTGCCCTTTGAAAATATGCCTAAGAATTGTGTAGCTGTGTCTTCAGGTATATTGATTCCCATCTTCCTGAGGAACTGCTACACTAATATCCATATTGGCTCTGACATCCTTACCTCATAACCTCTCTAGCTTGAGCTGTCACGCGTTTCATTGTCCCTAGTCATTCTGAAGGGCATACAATAAAATCTCAAAGTAGTTTTGATTTGCATTTCCCTGCTTACTAAGAATATAGAACATTTCTTTAAGTGTTTCTCAGCCAATACTGTATTCTCTTTTGATAATTCTCTGTTTAAATCAATATTCTAATTTTAAAATGGGTTGTTTCTTATTATTACTTTCTTGAGTTCTTTATATATTTTGCATATTTACCCTCTATTGGATGTAGAGGTGGTAAAATCTTACTCATTCTGTAGGTATCCACTTTCTCCAAATGACAGTGTCCTTTTTCTTTTTCTTTTTTTTTTCTGAAGTGCTGGAATAATACTATTTATTAAGAAAACTTTTTCATTCATTTTACACACCAATCAAAGACCCGCCTCTTCCCTCTTCCTGCTTCCAACCTACCCCCACTACAAGTAGGCAAGGCCTCCCATGGGGAGGCACATCCAGTAGAGGCAAGTCCCAGCCCTTCCCCCTGCCTCAAGGCTGCACAAGGTGTCCTATCATAGGTAGTGGGCTCCAAAAAGCCCACTCATGCACCAGGGATGGATTCTGATCCTACTGCCAGGGGGGCCCCCAAGCAGATCAAGCAACACAATTGTCTCACCATGCAGAGGGCCTAGTCCAGTCCCATGCAGGTTCCATTAATCCAACTTTCATGAGTTCCCACTAATTTGGTTTGATCATCTGCAGGTTTCCCCATCATGATCCTGATGCACTTGGTCATAGAATCCCTCTTCTCTCTCCCCGACTGGATTCTTGGAGCTTGGCCTGGTGCCTGGCTGTGTATCTCTACATCTGCTTCCATCAGTCACTGGAGCAAAGCCCTGTGATGATAGTTAGAGTATTCAATGGTCTGATCACTGGGGTAAGCCAGTTGTCAGGAATCCACAAGGATGACCCCACCTTAAACTACTAGCAATAGTGGAGAGGGTACCTGAACTGGCCTACTCTAGTAATAAGATTGGTGAATACCCTAACTGCCAGTACCTTATAGAAGCAGATGCAGAGATCCACAGCCAAGCACCAGGCTGAGCTCCAGGAGTCCAGTCGAAGAGAGAGAAGAGGGATTCTCTCAGGAAGGGGCATCAAGATCATGATAGGGAAATGTACAGAAACAACTAAACCAAACTAGTGGGAACCTATGAACTGTGGACCAATAACTGTGGAGCCTCCATGGAATTGGACTTGGCCCTCTGCATAGGCAAGAGACTTGTGTAGCTTGATTTGCTTAAAGGGTCCCCTGGCAGTGGGATTGGGATCCATCCCTGGTGCATGAGTGGGTTTTTTGGAGCCCAGTGCCTATGGTAGAACACCTCACACAGCCTTGGTGGTGGTGGGGGGGGGGTTTGGACCTGCCTCAACTGAGTGTAACCAGGCTCTGCTGACTCCCCATGAGAGACCTTGCATTGGAGGAGGTGGGAATGAAGGGGTGGGTTAGAGGGGAAGGCTAGGGGGGCAGGATGATGGAGGAGAGGGCTATCTGTGGTTGGTATGTAAAATGAATAGACATTTTCTTAATAATAATAAAAAAGAAGAAGAAAAATAAAAACTAAAGAAGAAAAAAAGTATGAATTTTTTTGGATTCCTCTACATCCAGTCCTCCATTTGACCAGCATTGTTTGTTAAAGATGCCCTCTTTTTTTCCAGTGTGTATTTCTGGCTTTTTTTTTTTAATCAAAATTCAGGTGTCCACAGGTGTGGATTTAGAGTCTCCAATTCAAGACTATTTGTTATAGAATATTACTTTTATTTATGTTGCATTTGTTTAACTCTGTGAAGCTGTGTTACTGTACCTGTCTAAAACACTTTGATGATTTTATAGAGAGCTGAGTGGCCAATAGCAAGGCAAGAGAGAGAAATAGGTGGGGCTGGAAGGCAGAGAGGATAAATAGAAGGAGAAATCTGGAAGATAAAAAAGAGAAGTAGCCAGAGAAGGAGGAAGACTCCAGGGACCAGTCACCCAGCTACACAGCAAGACATGAAGTAAGAGTAAGATTTACAGAATTAAGAGAATTCCAAAAGCCCAGAAGCAAAAGATAGCTGGGATAAGTTAAGAAAAGCTGGCTAGAAACTAAGGCAAGCTAAGGCTAGGCATTGGAATTAAGAATCAGCCTCTGTGTGTAATTTATTTGGGAGCTGGGTGGCACCCCTCCCAAAAATAAAGAGCAAAAAGAACAAACAACAATCATTGATCAACACGTCTGTTTTTGTTTAAATGCCATGCTGTTTTTATTACTATAACTTTGTAGTACAATAAGAGGTCAAGTACAGTATTACCTCTACCAGCTGTTTTGCTATTCAGGGTTGTTTTAACTGTCTTGGTTTTTGGGGTTTTTTGGTTTGTTTGTTTGTTTTGTTTTGTGTGTGTGTGTGTGTGTGTGTGTGTGTGTGTGTGTATGTGTGTGTGTGTGTGTGTGTGTGTGTGTGTGTGTTTACATATGAAACTGAAAGGTATCTTTTCAAGATCTGTAAAAATAAAATGTGTTGGTATTTTGAGGGTGATTGCATTGAATCTGTTTGCCATATTCAGCCTACAGATTCATTAACATGAGAAATCTTTCTAACTTCTGATGTCTTCTGCAATTTGTTTCTTCAGTGTCTTAAAGTTTTTATAATACAGGTCTTTCACTTGCTTGGTTAGAGTTGCCCCAAGGTATCTTATTATTGGAGGCTATTGTTTCCTTGATTTCTTTCTTGGCAATTTGTCTTTTTTTTTTATATAGGATGAATGCTGATATTTGTGAATTAAATTTGTACATTGTTGAAAGTGTTTATCAGCTGCTGGAGTTTCAATGTGAAATTTAGGGTCACTTATATATACTATCCTATCATGTACAAATAAAGATACTTTGATTTCTTCCTTTCCAATTTGTATCCACTTGATCTCCTACAGTTGTCTTAAAGTTCTAGGTAAGAATTAAAGTACTATATTGAATAGGTATGGAGAGAGTGTACAACCTTATCTTGTTCTTGATATTAGTGAAATTGCTTTGATTTTCTCTCCTTTTAAGTTGATGTTGACTATGTGCTTTCTCTGCACTCTTTATTACTTCTCATCCAGTTCTAATCATTCCAGGACTTTTATCATGAAGTGATGTTTGATTTCATTAAAGGACTTTTCTAAATCTAATGAGAAGATGATTATATAGTCTTGTCTTTTATTTTGTTTATGTGTTAGATTATATTTATTGATTTACATATGTTGAAGCATCCCTGCATCTCTAGGATGAACCTTACATGATAATGGTGGATAATTTTTTTGATGTTTTCTTGGACTCGTTTTGAAAGTATTTAATTTTCACATGTTTGATTATTATAATTATTCAAATATAAATTATATGGGAAATTGGTCTCTAATTCTCTTTTTTTTGGGGGGAGGACTTTATGTGGTTTGGATATCAGGATAACTATGGCCTGATAAAAAATTGGGCAATGTTCCTCCATTTTCTATTTTGTGAAATGACTTGAAGAGTAATGGCATTAGCTCCTCTATAAAGCTGTAGTTGAATTCTGCACTAAAATCTACCTGGCTATTTTTCTTTCTTTGGTAGACTTAAATACTGCTTCTATTTTACTAAAAGTTATGTCTTTTTAAATTACTCTGATCTTGATTTAACTTTGGTAAGTAGTATGTATCGTGAAAATAATCCCTTACTTTTAGATTTTCCAATTCTGTTGAGTACAAGTTTTAAAATATGTTCTTAAATATCTCTGGATTGCTTGGGTGTCTGTTTTTATGTCTCCCTTTTCATCTCTGACATTTTTAATTTGAATATTCTCTTTGCCTTTTAGTTATTATGGATAAAGTTTTGTCAATCTTCCTGATTTTCTCAAAGAACACACTCTTTGTTTCATTGGCTGTTTGTATTGTTTTGTGTTTCTATTTGATCGATTTCAGTCCCAAGTTTGGTAATTTCTTGCTGCCCACTCCTTTTTGGTGCAATTTCTTCTTTTTGTTCTAGAGCAGCAGTTCTCAACTTATGGCTCTCAACCCCTTTGGTGGGGGTCTAGTCTATCAAACTTTTCACAGGGGTCACATATCAGATATTTACATTAAAATTCATAACAGTAGCATAATTACAGTAGAAACATGTATAGAAAGTATGAAGTAGAAACAAAAATAATTTTATGGTTGGGGTTCATCACAACATGAGGAACTGTGTTAAAGATTCTCACCATTAGGAATGTTGAGAACCACTGTTCTAAAACTGTCAGCTTTGCTGTTACGTTCCTAGTATCAGCTCTCTCTGTTATATTTTTTTCAATGCACACATTTAGTGCTATGAATTTGCCTCTTAGAACTATCTCCATTCTGTCCTATAACTTTGGGCTGCAATGTATTCATTTTCATTCAATTCTAGAAATGCTTTAATTTCTTCCTTATTTCTATCCTGACTCATTTTTTTTAAATTAAATAGTGAATGGTTGAGGTTTCATGAATTTGTAAGCTGTGTGTTGTTTCTGTTGTTGATATCCAGCTTTGATTTGTGGTGGGCAGATAGGATGTAGGGTGTTCTTTCAATTTTCTTGTATCTATTGAAACTTGCTTATCAGAAACTTGTTTCTGAGTACGTACCCACTTTTGGAGAAAGTTCCAAGAGATGCTAAAAAGATGGCATGTTCTTTTGTGTTTGGGTGAAATGTTCCATACATATTTGTTAAGTCCATTTTGTTCATAACATCACTGTGATCCAGCATTTCTGTTCAGTTTTTGTCTGGATAACTTGTCAGTTGGGAACAGAGGGATGATGAAGTCTCCCACTATCAATATGTGATTTAAGTAGTAGTGATTCGTTCATGAATTTGTGTGTTCCTATGTTGTGGTTCATAGATGATAAGAATTGCAATGACCACTTGGATTTTCTTTGATGAGTATGTAGTGTCCTTTCCCATCATGTTTTCTGATCAGTTTTTCTTTTAAGTCTATTTTGTCAGGTATTAAAATAGCCACACCAGCTTGATTCTGATGTTTAATTGCTCGGAATACATTTTTCTATCTTTTTACCCTGTTAGGATGTCTGTCCTTTATGGTAAGGTATATTTCTTAGATAGGAGAAATTTAGATCCTAGCTTCACACTTGTTCTGTTAGTCTATGTCTTTTTGTGGGATGGAGGGGGGGTCTGTATTGAGACCATTGATATTCAGAGTTATAAATGAGTAGGGTTTTGTTGATTCCTGTAATATTGTTATTGTTGCTGTGGTGGTGGTAGTATGTGTGTATGGTTGTATATGTGTGTGTCCCCTCTTCTGTTCTGATTTTCTGGTCTGATTACTTATTCCCTGTGTTTTCCATAGTGTTGTTAACCTTATTAGATTGGAATTCTCTTTTAGAGCCATTTGGTAGGGCTGGATTTGTAGATGGATGCTTTTAAATTTGGCTGTATCAAGGAATCTATTGTTTTCTTCATTTATTGTGATTGAAAGTTTTGCTGGATATAGTATTCTGTATATTCTGGCATCTCTGATCTCTAAGCATGAGTAGGACATCTTTTCTGGCATTTAGAGTCTCCACAGAAAAGTCTGGAGTTATTCTAATGTAGCTGCTGTGTATCTTACTAGGTCTTTTTTCCTTGCAAATTTTAATATAATTTCCTTGTTCTGTACATTTAATGTTTTGATTATCATGATTCAAGAAGATTGTCTTTTATGGTCCAGTCTATTTGGTGATCGGTATGCTTCCTGTTCCTTGATATTCATCTTCTTTAGATTAGGAAAACTGAATTCTATAATTTTGTTGAAAATATTTTCTGTGCCTTTGAGCTAGTTTTCTTTTCCTTCCTCTATTCCTATTCTTAGAGTTAGTATACAGATTTCCTGGATTTTTGTGTCAGAATGCTTTTGATTAAACACTCTCTGTAACCGAGGTATACACTTCTTCTATTATGTCTTCAATACCTGAGATTCTGTCTTCCATCCTTTTATTTTGTTGGTGAGGCTTATCCCTGAAGTTCCTGTTCGAGTTCCTAAATTTATTTCCAGACTTCCCTCAGTTTGTGTTGTCTTTATTAGTTTTATTTCCACTTTCATGCCTTGAATTGTTTTACTTATTTCCTGCCAGTGTATTTTCATAGATGTCCTTAAAAGAGTCTTTCGTTTCTTTGTGAAGGATCTCTATCATATTCATAAAGTTATACTGAGGTCTTTGTCTTGTGCTTTAGCTATGTTAAATTTCTCAGGGCCTGCTATGGTGTAGTTGCTGAGCTCTAGTGAAGACATATTGTTCTGTCTGTTATTAATTATGTTTTTATGCAAGTATTTAGGCAGCTGGATTTGGGAAGACTGTAATTCTAGATGCTGATATCTGGTCTTGTCTTTATTGGGTAAATGTTTGTTTGTTTATTTCTTGGTTTCTGATGCCCTCTCTAGTTCTTAGGAGTATGTGGTATCTGTTTTGCCTGGTAGGAAATTTTTCTGGGATCCTGATAAGTGTGATCACTGAGTTTCTGAGTAAAATATGTTTTGAGGTATTGAGAGCTGACACTTTGGAATGGGGATGAGCTGAAGGGAGGATGAAGGGGCCCATAAGAGGGAGGTAAACAGGTTGTTCCACAAGGATCTGACTGCATTCTACCTGGAAATGGGACAAGGGACAGAGAATAAAAGGAGGCTACAATAGTTAGTCTGCTACAGAGCTTGGCATTAGACTAAGGGACAGAAGGAAGATGTGACTATCTGAAGTTAGCCTATCTGTTTTCCTGGCCTACATGCTTCTCTGGAAGGCTTGGCATGTTGGTTCTCTAGGAATACTGCTGGGATTGGAAGCTACAATAACAGGGTGATTGGGGGTTGGGGGTTAAGGGGAGAAGATCTATGCAATGCACCTGAGATGGGATCAGAGAGGAGAGGCAGGCCACAGCAGGTGGTCTGCTACTGAGGTGGCAATCAGGTTGGGTAATTAGTTTTGGAGGACAGGAAGTACATATGAAGATCTGTAGTTAGTCTACCTGCTTCCCTGGCCAGAGTGGCCTGCAGGTTCCCAGGTTCTGCACTCCATTTAGTAATTGAGTTATTTGTTTTCTTAATGTCCAGTTTTTTGAGTTCTTCTTATATTTTTGATATTATCACTCTTACAGATGTATAGTTGGTAAACATATATTCCCATTCTGTAGGCTGCCACTTTTTCAGAAAAATGGTGTCCTTTTCATTATAGAAGCTTTTATATTTCATTAGGTCTCATTTATTAATTATTGATATTAATGCCTGTGCTAATGGTGTCCTGGTCAGAAAGTGTTTTCCTATGGAATTTTCAATAGTTATTGAAATTAGCAAAAACTGTATAGGGGTTTAATCTGATAGCTGCTGATTCTGGGGTCTCAGTGTTGACTGTGTGCTTTCTCAAGAACCATATACTGTTCTGGATGTAACACAGTTAGGATAGTCAGCAGTGGTATGACTTCTTTGATATTGACAATAGCTGTTTTACAATGTTTAATGACATTTTCATCCTCATTGACTTGGTAAATTCTATCAGAATCCCATCTTCTCTCAGGACCACAGGGATCTATTTGATACATTTTCACATCCAAAACTGAGAAAAGGCACCAAGCTACGTGGCTAAACATAGATAAGAATTGTGGGTTAATTTAAGTGTAAGAGCTAGTCAGTAATAAGCCTGAGCTAATGCCCAAGCAGTTATAAATAATATTAAGCCTCTGTGTGCTTAGTTGGGGGATGCGAGTGGGAGAGATTTGTCCCAACCACTGGCTGGTCTGGATACAGGAAAACTTCCAGCTACACCCTCTTATATCCTGTCCACCTGATGACCACTTATTTTATGTTTTCTTCCATATACCATTTTCTTTGATTTGTCAGTTGTTGATTCGTATTTCCTAATGGCCACCTTCAAAAATAAAGAAGGCTTTCAGTGTCCAAGATAAGGCCAAATGCCTTATATCTTCTATGAAGACAGTAATTTATGACAAACTATACATGAGAAATATTGATAAGACCACCTCTCAATGTCACCATTTCTTAATTGTAGTCACTTCCTGTAAATAAAAAGAACTGTACTTAATTTATTAAGGAAATTAAGATTTCCCTTTTTAGTTGCAATTTCATTACTCTGATTCCGTGTACACATGTGTGTCTGTCTGTGGGCATGTACATATGAGTGTAGGTGCTCACAGCGGCCAGAAGTGTCAGATCCACCTAGAGTTGTAGTTATAAGTTGTTTTGAGCCACCTGATGTAGGCTCTGGGTACCAAGCTGAGGTTCTTTGGCAGAATAGTGTGTGGTCTTAGCCTGGAGCTATCACTACAGTCAAGATTTTCTATAATTCACAATTATTTTTTTCTTCTCCAACCCACATGCTATAACACTTCTTTAATTACATAATAATCAACAATATAAATCACCTCAGCAATATTATTTTAATTAATATTACCTTTATTTTTAATTAATGTTCAATA
This sequence comes from Peromyscus attwateri, assembly GCA_902168425.1. Taxonomy (NCBI): domain Eukaryota; kingdom Metazoa; phylum Chordata; class Mammalia; order Rodentia; family Cricetidae; genus Peromyscus; species Peromyscus attwateri. The sequence continues at coordinate 5,781 of CABHPP010037408.1, read as the reverse complement.
AGCATAAATATAAAATTAATAGAAATATAAAACATCTTGTTTTGAATGGAATCCAAGATCTACTGAATATTTTATTTACTTGCAGATACCTAACTCTTCTTTTCCCATAAGACATACATTTTTTAAGGTTTAACAGTAGGCTTAAATCAGGCATGTGCAGACATCAGTAACATCAGTACCTAGGAGGATTAGAGTGGAGGGTCACAACGATGTTGACACTTTCCTAGAGCACACGGTGAATTTGAGCTCAGCCTGGACTTCATATTGTGAAATTCTGTCTCAAAAAATGTGGGCTAGAGGGAAATCTCATTTACTTACTTCGAGAGAAGAGAGTATCCTCAATTTAACTTAATCAGGGGAAATAGTTTTACAAATTTTTGTTGTGTAAGAATTTCAAAGGAGATTCCCAGAGAAATCAAATTCCCCTCTGTGGTAGGAAAAGCCAGTACTTTTAAACTCAGGGATAATATAGTTTAAAATAGCTATTTGATTTATTAAATAGCTCTTACAAAGTAAATGCTTGTTATAGTTTTGCTAGGAATATGTAACTATTTTCAAGATCATGACATCTAACTGCTACTAATACGTAACTGAAATGCATGCTGAAAAACTATGAGAAAGGAACCCAAATTTATTAAAGTATAACAAGTGAAGGCAAATTTAGAGTGAAGTCCTGAAATACCTCCCTTTCCATCACTAGTTATTGACATATCATCTTGTCACATTTGCTCTTTGCTTTGATGGGAAAAAGTGATGGCTTTTTCTTGAAGGTTAGGTGTTGACATTTAATGCAGTTCAGCACACATTTGCTGAGCACCTGTTATGCCCTCATGCTATAACCAAGTGATAAATTTCAAATGAAGGCCTGGCCTTTAGAAACTTATAATATGGTTTAGTAGCCTAAATATTCAGTAGTGTTTACCACTAACATTACTTTATTACAACTTAAAGTCTTCAAGTGAGTGTTTGCATGGTAACTGGTCATTATTATTTTGAAGTGTCTTTGTATAGGAGCTAGGATTATGTCTCTGTTGTTAAAGTGCTTGTTGTACAAATATGAGGATATGAATTGGAGTACCTATCACCTACCTAACTGCTAGGTTAGTGTCACAGACCAGCACTAACCCAGGTGCTTCAGAGGCAGAGACAAAGGATCCTTGATCCATATTATTTTACCAACCTTCTGAATTAATGAATGATGGCTTCAGTTGTTAAACTCTACCTCAACATATGTAGTAGACAGTGATCAAGTAAGACTCCAGAAACACAAGTGCATACAAGTACTCCTAAACCCACCTACCCATATGTCTACCCACATGAAATCATGCATGTGCTCATTAATCCACACAACACACCCATACACGAGCAAAAACAACAACAACAACAACAACTATAACAACAAAAAAGTCAGTGTAAACCCTTTATACATAAAGGAGAGTAGCAGTTTTAGAGATTCAAAATCACAATAAAATTTAGGAATTTTCAGATAGAACTCTTCAAAAATAATTTCATTTAATTTTTTAACATGACAAAAATCACTTTACCGTAGAAGAACTTTATTTTTAACACAATAAAAAATTTTGAAATGTATACATTCTTGACAAATCAACTATAACCCTTTGGATGACAGACACATGTGATGGAAAAGATATGCCTAATTGGGAGTTAGGAGTTGAAAAGATAATGATTTGTTGATGAAGAACCAACATTGTTCCACAGGAAGCTGTAATGAGATTGAAATGAATTTTGGAAAGACCCTGCAGAGGAATGGAAACAACAGCATATCCTTCAACATGAGACATTAAAACAGCATTTCCTCAGCAAAACATCAGTTTCAGGAGAATTGTGGTATTTTCAGTACACTGTAGAAACCTAGGGTATTTTTCACTTTTAATGTCAAATCTTTTCTAAACTGTTGAAATTAATTTGGCAAACAACAAAACCACAATTTTGAAATGATCCCAAATCACACATCCCCTCCTCTCACTTCACTTTTCACAACTCAATGTTACATCACAGTTCCTTGATTTGGAAATTTTGTTAATTGCAGACTTTTTAACTGATACAAAATGAGATAATTCCATCCCAAACCATACACTTCAAGTAACTAATATTAATGGATATATAAAAATACTTTCATTTATGTGTCTAGATGTATATGCTTCATTCCTTTAATTTACAACATATTTGTGAATGCATTTAAATAGGATTGATAAGAAATTTACATTCAGAATCTTAAAATCAATTTTCAGAAGAAATATTGAATCTCAATTTTTTTGCTTCTACAAGCTTGAGATAAATTTGTAAAGATGTGCACATTTATGGTTTTAAAGCTTTATTTAATTTTCAGTTCTTCTCTTTAAAGCTTGATAAGAACATTCTGTCTTTGACATGCCTGAGTTTCACATCACTGAAATGGTGGGATAATTATTTCATGTCATTTTCTTATTTAATATGTGATAGTCTTTTTGTTTTAGACTGACTAAACTCTGCAGAAAAACTTATAAGTCAGACCAGTAACCGTACACAATTTATTTCTGTAGGTAACTGAATGTACAATGAATATAAATATATTTTCAACCTTTTTCTGAATATCTTCTGATTGTTTTTTTTTTACATCAGCTAAGTGTATTTATTTGTGAATAGGAAAGTTTTCTGATAATATCATTTTATACATTGATTTTATTTTTATATAAAATGAAATCACCAAAATGTTGGATATTATGACATATTCTGCTACATGAGATCATTTGTCCCTTTCTGAATTATGCAAAGTATTATGTAATATGTATATGGAGCTACCTCTAAACTAACAAAGCCCTAAAAGAGTTTTATGATTATAATTTTTATAGGTTATAAATAAGAGAATAGTGTTCTAAATTGCTTCTCTTAATTTTAGATATTCCTGGCTAAGCTCATTTAAAAATGTGTTGGTCTCAAAACTTGTTTATTAAAGAATCATTGTAAAAATGAAGGCGTCAACCAAAAACAGGATTTGTGGAGTTACTTTAACTTATACTCTGTAATTTTTTTTTCCAAAATCTTCACATTTGTTAATCTGCTTTTTTTTCATGTGTTCTGCTTTTGTGTTTCCTGTTATTAAAAAAGTTAATTAATGTCAGTTAGTTCATCAGCCTTGTATAAGATAGAATCCAGTTCTGTGTTGAGCAATGGATGGATTGTTACTGATAGCAATTAGACAGACCTGAATATTAGAATCCTCACTTATTTCTTTTTAGTGGGGCAGAGAAACATCAGAGTGCACTTTGGTAGTCAGAAGTACCTTACATTCAGACACTTGAACTCTTAGCTTGCTATTTTTAGAGGATATGATACTTTTGGAGAGTTCAGGCAAGTTCATAAATCAGAGAGGACAAAACTTGAGTTAGAGACTTCCAGATGTTAGTTGTTGCATATTCCCTTGTTGTAAGTAGATTATAATATTTTTGGAAAAATTGTCTTACAGAGCTTAAAAATTATTAATTCTGCTTACTTACTCATCAAAGCTTAGTTTGATGAAAAAAATACAAACACTGGACAAGAAAGAAAGCCTCTCCAGATCTATCAATGACACACCTCTTTCAGCCCTACTTTCACATACAAGCACTTCCCTGTGACACTCTGAGCTTTGGTTGGTTATATGTACCAAATGCTAGAGAGACTGAAGGTAATTCTGCACATTCCTGGTTCTGCAATTTTGAGCAGCCCAAATCCCTTAATGTCCTAGTGAGTGAACATCGCTCTTGCACCAATAAATCCAGGTGAAAAATCAGAGGGTCTGAATATTTCTGCAGAAGCTAAGGATTGCACCAGGAATAAGCCAATCAAATATAGTGGTCTGTGAATTTTTACTCGGTGCTCTTTTGCAAAGTAAGTTGACAGATGTGTCAACCAGAAGCCACATCATCTATTATAGGGTCACTTGGGGTTGACTCAGTTCTAGGGAAGTGAAAGAAGGGGTTGGGTTAGGAAGAGTTCAAGTACCTCATTTAGAAACCTTTTTTTGTGGATAGACTCCTTAAGTTAACTTGATGGCAGCTCCTATAGAGGATTAAAAGGTGACTCCGTGAAGTCCTGTCCACACGCTGCGTTTGGTTCTAAGGTTTGTAGAGTCTTTTCCTGTGGCTGTTGCCCTCTGTGGGAGGTGGACTTAGTTCTCATGAACATAACTCCCCATGGCTCAGTGAGGATTAGCATGAGACAACTGAATCTGAACACATAAATAAAACAGAGGTTAAATTCTGAGAATGTTTTGTGGGAATGCTTTCAAATGATATCAATCAAGCAAAAGTTACCAGGCTCCAAAAAATACCTTTCTTGGAATTACTTCAAGACAAAAATTAGTTTATTTATTAAATATTGGATGCCAAATTCAGTCATTAAAGACAAGCAGAATCAAGAATTATCATTTAAAACTTTTCCAGATGTTTGAGATAACATCCAAAAAAAGATCACAAAACCCATATTTCGCCTCCTGATGTATTTTCAGGACTTGCAGTGAGAAGATGATATTAAAAATTTGTGTTCTTTCCTCTACTGTACTTCTGTTTGAAAGAACATTCTCAATGTTTCCTTCTGGTAATTCATTTTAACAGGAAGAACACCACAAAACAGTCATGATGTTTTATATTCCTAGAGGAATGTGTTCTCCAAATCACTTCAGTTCCTCCTTCCATATTATCGGTCAGTTCTTCACCATATAGTATGTGTTTTTAATACTGGTACATTGGTAATTGCCTTATTCAATATTGTAATCTGTTTTATGTTGTTTGTTTGAATTTGATGATGATCAATGATTTCAGTTTTAAGATTGTGGACTAGAATATAATTAAATGTCCATGGCATAACACATAAATCCACATATATGTGTGTATAAAAATTATTCAAGACTATGAAAGTACAGCAAAAGCTATGTCAAGAAGAATTGAGCATCTATATTAGGATAACATAGCAACTGTTCACCCAAATGACAGAGATGATTGATCTGATGTTCTAAGTGGTATTTTAAGCTTTTCATTTAACACAGATTTAGAATTTTCTAAATCTGTCTTCTGGGCTTAGTTTCTCAAGCTTTAAGGAAGTGTAAGACATGTAGACAAACACTTATGTGATTGAGGACCTTGCTTACATTATAGAGGCAGTGCAGAGTGAGATAAAACTAAGGAAAAAATTAGTGTCACAGACAAGATACATCTGAACTAATCTTTAAGATTAAGTAGCAATTTGTCAATCTATTTGGGCAAGAACAACACTTCAAATGGCGGAGAAGATAAAAAAGAGACAGAATAAGAAAAAAATTACAAGTGTTAAGGAAAGAATAGACACATGAAAAGGAGTTAAAAGAAACATGGGATCCTACATCATATACCTCTCAACTAGAGGGAAGATATGCATGCATAACTGGGATGGGAAATGAAAGTACCATGAAGATCACTGGATTCCTCCATAGGAAGCAACTATTTCCTCGATAACATGAATAGCATTTAGAAAGTCATAGTGAACTAATACAGAATATGAAAACTATATGGTATTCTAAGGAGAGAATGGAAAAAATAGAAGTAGAAAATAAAGAGATCCAGCATTGTTAAATAAAAATAATTTATAGTAGTTGGTAACACAACTGATTTATGCTTCAAAGTTAGGTGATATCAGTAAAACCAAATTTTAGATTTAGAATCGAGCAAAATTCTCCTGAAAGATAATGAATCTACCCTTTCCTTCAGAAAGCCTCTTCTGTACTACAAGCTGAGTTGGCAGTCTCACATTACTTAAAAAAAAAAA
>CABHPP010037406.1:0-21145 GCA_902168425.1 Peromyscus attwateri | reverse complement strand
GTGTGTGTGTGTGTGTGTGTGTGTGTGTGTGTGTGTGTGTGTCTATGTTTAACAATAACAGAGAAAGAGGCCATGATTTCAAGAGGGAGCAAGGTGAATGGTACATGGGAGAGATGGATGAGAGGAAAGGGAAGGAAGAAATTTATGTGATTACATTTTCATTTTTAAGAAACAATACAAGTGAAAACATAAATGAAAACACTAATGTGGCCTATATTAAGTAGGCTAGATGTAGTACTAGTGACAGTACCTGGAATATAAGAATACAGAAAAGAATAAACTTCAGAATATTGCAACTCAGAGGGAAGGAACCCATCTGCTGTTTATGTCACAAATGCTAGTCTACGCAGATAAACAAATTGCTCTCCAGTGTTTGAGTCTTCCATCTGTTCCCTTACTAAACTGGGCCAGTCATCAGAAAGCAGAGTGCTTGGACCGCATTCTTATCCACACAGCTGCCCTCGCTGAGGACTCACCTCCGGATTGGCTGTTTCTGATCTTGGAACCACTTTAATATAGTTGCTGGCTTGGTTCTTTAATATCACACCTTAAAATATTGCCATTGACCTGCGTGTATTGACATCGAAATCTGCTAGGTTTCTACAGGAAAATGTTGCATACCTTCTCACAACAAATGGACACTTTGAACGCAGTATGCTCTCTTTTGCCTTAGTCCTGAGAAATCAAAGGCAAATTATTTTAGTAACTACTCTGCCAACCAATAGCATCTTCTCCTTTGCTTCATTGATTGTTTTGCTTTGACATTTGAATGGAATCTCACCTGTCCCAACCACTATATTTTAAGTAACCAGACAGCCTTATCTTGCCTTAGAAGGTAGACACTACAAGAAAACAATCTTATGGGCAAATGCAATGAATTATCTCTTTGTTTTCTTGAACAAAGCTGATCCCATCACCCTGCATGTGGTGGTTTTGATAGATATGGCCCTCATGGACACATGTGTTTGATTGTTTGGCCCATAGGGATTGGCACTATTAGGAGGTGTGTGGTTGTTGTTAAAAGAAGTGTGTTACTGTGGAGGTGGGCTTTAAGGCATTATGTGCTCAAGCTACGTCCAGTGTGGGCCATAGACTCCTTCTGCTATCTGCAGCTCATGATGTAGAACCCTCAACTCTTTATCCAGCACCATGTCTGCCTGCATATGGCTATGCTTCCTGCCATAATGATAATGGACTAAACCTCTGAAACTGTGAGCCACCTCCAATTAAATGTTTTCATTTATAAGAGTTGCCATGTCATGGTATCTCTTCACAGCAATAGAAACCCTAACTAAGGCACTTTAAATCCATTGCTAACTTTCTTATTTGAACAATTACATTGGAGATTCTGTTTTTAAAACTTAAAATTTTATTTTTCATGTGGTAGTTCTGTTTACAGGAATATTGACACGGCTTTCCACCCTGCAAATGCATCAAAGTTTATAGAATTGAAATCAGTTTTTTGTTTGTTTGTTTGTTTTTTGTTTTTTGTTTTTGTTTTTTTTTTTTTTTTTTGGTTTTTCGAGGCAGGGTTTCTCTGTGTAGTTGTGGTGCCTTTCCTGGAACTCACTTTGTAGACCAGGCTGGCCTCGAACTCACAGAGATCCACCTTCCTCTGCCTCCCAAGTGCTGGGATTAAAGGCGTGCACTATCACCGCCCGGCTTGAAATCAGTTCTTAGTAATCCTCAGAAGCTGATTCACCAATATTGAGATTTACTCCAAATTTTTGTAATTAGGTATCTCGGTTTCTATCTCTCAGTCTGTCTCTCTGTCTCTGTGTGTGTGTGTTTGTGTGTGTGTGCGCACACACATGCACCCGCGCACCCGCTCATCTATAGACTAGACTGCCTGTCCATCAAGCTTTGGGGAGCCTCCTGTCTCTGCACTCCCATCATTAGGTTACAGATGATGCTACTGCTCCTGGAATTCAGGTGGGCCCTAGGAATCTATACTCAGGCATTCATGTTTATGTGGCAGGCATGTCACCAACTAACCCATCTCTCCAGCCTCAAGATTTTGAGGATTTTTTTCTTAATAGAATTCATGCTAGGAAAGGACTTCAATTTATATAGCTGGAGTTCATTATTTACAGTAAGTATATTAAAATTTGTAAAATTAACTTTTACGCTTTAGTTTTCTTGAAACCATCAGAAACATCCGCCCTTACAGGAATTCAAGATTAAGTCCCTCCATATCCTTCTGTCTTATAAATCTTGAAAGAAAAAATAATTCTGTCACTGTTTGTGGTTTTTTTTTTTTGGGGGGGGTTGTGTGTGTGTGTGTGTGTGTGTGTGTGTGTGTGTGTGTGAGAGAGAGAGAGAGAGAGAGAGAGAGAGAGAGAGAGAGTTACTCTCTTTTATTTAATTCTTTTTCCTAGAGACTTTTATTGATGGAATTTGTTCTTTAGCAATTTCGTGCATATATATATATATATATATATATATATATATATATATATATATATTGTGTTCTGTTTACTCCCCCACCTCTTTTATTGCCCTCCAACTTCTGTTATTCCCCCATTACATGTGTCTTTTCTACATGTGTGCCTTTTTGTTGTTTTGTGATACTCTAGTTTTAACCAGGACCATCTCTATGGCCACTAACTAATGGAGTCTGGTGGGTATGCTATTTGATATGTGACTGAAGGTAATGACTGTCCTTCCCTCGGAGTCTAGCAGTTGCCAATAGTTCAGAAAGGGGTTAGATAGTCTTATGAACACCTCTTTGATTGATTCTCTGTTGACACATCCAGTCTTGGACCATCCCAGGGCAGGCATCCATTTCTTTGTATGTGCAATGGCTGTGTCATGTGCAAAAGATAACATTTTACGTTTCTTCTCTCTATCTTCTGGCTCCTACATTCTTTCAGCTCTCCTGAAATGGTTTCTAAGCCTTAGAGGAGGTAGCATAAATGTTCTGTTCAGAATATACCACTAAATTGACATTTATTCTAAGCATCTTGAACATCTACAAGTCTCTGCATTTACTTCCATTCACTGAAAAGATAAGCATTTCTGATTAAGGATTGGAATAACATTTGTCTGTAAGTATACATATTTAGACTGAAGTTTGGTGCCATGTCAACTTAGGAAAAGCACATAGTACCATCCTACCCTAGGATCTATGACTTCCCTAGCCAGGGGTTTTTGACTAAGTTAACAGTATCAAACAAACATCTATTCCCTCCTGTGTTGTGGGCCTCAAATCCAATCTGAGATTGGTTAGTTACTCCAAAAAATGGTCATTTCTTTATTGAACCAGTGAGCATAGCAGGCCTGGCAGCTCGGCTTTGTAATTCATAGGGTTCGCAGCTGGGTAACTTAATGTATACTATCAAAAGCAATGCTTTCAAAAGTTTTGAAGTTTATATCTACTACAGCGCTAGAATAACGAAAATCATGGCAGGAAGTAAGTACTCATGGTCCAGTAAAGAAGTTGAGTTCTTCATCCTGCCTGGACGATAATCAAAGAGCTAGACTGGTGGCTGCAGTGCTCTTCCTTCGTTAGCTGTTTTCGGATCTTATCAGAACAGTACATTTCTTTTAAGACTGGCCGCATGAAGTGCTCACCTTGCTTTACCACAAGGTGAGCGTCTCATCTGCAGCCTTGTATGGGCAGCACAGTCTTCTGTGGATGGGATATGCCTGGAAGAAAACACATAAACAACTTAACTCCTCTTTGTTATTGCAAGGGAAGATCCAAATCAGTTTAAAAATATAAGTAGGTCAGCTTCTTGGTATTCTGTGGAAGCAGTGACCCCTTTCTTAAATTTACATAAGACCTTTAGTGGAATTTGATAGGCATCAGGAAAAAAAAAAGCATGTGATAAAAGAACAATGAAACACAATAAAGCCCCAAAGCAATGCAGCTATTGGAATCGGGTGCTTCCAGGATAAACAAGCAAACATATTATTTTTCACGAGATGAAGAGATTAGCCTTCTTATTGTGATATCAAGAAAATGAAAGCAAGACATTATCATAAGCAAGTGATAGAATGGAAAATGGTAGAAAGAGTAAGGGGCTTCTGTATCATTTGAAGATTCTATTATACTTTCAGTCAGTCAGAAAGTGATTTGTATTATACAAAAATACATCACCAATATAGTCAACATGGTGATAGTTTAAACTTGTAGGTTTCTTTCCTTGTAATGAATTATAAAGTATCTGAAATATGTTGTTATATTTTATAGTCATACATGTTAATTTCATTTTATTAATAAATATGCCTAGTAAGTTTTGCATATAAATGTAATTCATATTAATTTTAAGAATTTTTCATGATAGTATACCATATGGCAGTCTATTTTGGGCCAACATAATCTTAATCTCATAAAGACACAATCCAAACACTTAGCTGGTTCGGCTATTTCCTCAGAGTTTTCTTTGGCAGTGACACATCCACATCCTTGTAGCTTAACTTGAGTAAGCCACCGATGCTCATGACTGAACTGACAGACTACAAGAGAGAGATTTGGTTTTTGGTGTTGTAGTGATGCTTTTATTATGATGTCATAATACCCCTTGACCCAGAATGATCCCTTTACTAAAACAATCTGAATTAAAATGATTTCCTTGCTGCTTCTTTTATTGCTCCCCATGGGACCTTGCAGGTAGCAGCAGTTCTGTTTCTTTAACCATTCTCAACTTTATATCTTCACTTTACAGAAAAAAATCTTAATGCAAATATATTTGTAAAGCAAAGTTTGGAAAATTAGCTCATCAATTCAATTCGGTAAGGATATTGCTGATTTTATGAGTAATTGTTCAGCTCAGAGAGCTATTGAACTGAGCAACTGGACACCCTAGTGCCTTTTGAAAAATCTTATGAGAGAATAAATTCTATGGCTTATATAAAGGACATATTTAAATCCAAAACCAGTGTGTTCGCATTTGTTTTGTGACTTTTAAAGTGAGTGTGCTAATATTTTTCCTATGGTAAACAGAGGTTTCTATAATCTAGTCACTGACTTATAAGGGACACATCCACTGAGAGCGACTAGCTTTGTGGTGCATGTTCAAGATCCATGCCCTCTAAAACAGTGGTCACTAGCCATACTTGACAGTTAAACCATTAAATGGCTAGTTTGAATTGAAAAGTTATGGATTTAAAGACAGTGTAAGTTACGTTTAAAATTGTATTGAATTTTGTATTGACTTCTGGTTGATTTGAGAACATGTGGGGTTAAAGTATATTATTATAGTTTACTTCATTTGAGTTACATTCCTTTTAAAATTAGAGACACTAAAATATTGGAAAGTTCAAGTTACATATGTAGCTCCCATCTATGTTCACATTTATATATATATATATATATATATATATATATATATATATATATACACACACACACATATTTTTTTTTGGCCTTTCGAGACAGGGTTTCTCTGTGTAGCTTTGCACCTGTCCCAGTTGGTGATGCTATTTGCAGGAGGGTTATCACACATTTGGGAGGTGCATCTTTGTGGTGGTATTGTGTTCCCCAAATATTGTGCACTCTAATAAACTTATCTGGGGTCAGAGACAGAACAGCCACAATATTAAACATAGAGGATAGGCAGTGGTAGCACACACCTTTAATCCTAGCATTCCAGAGGCAAGAATTTGTCTGGATCTCTGTGAGTTCAAGGCTACAAGGATACAGCCAAGCTTGGTGACACACACCTTTAATCCCAGAAAGTGAGCCTTTAATCCCAGGGAGCAATGGCAAAAAGCAGAAAGGTATATAAGGCATGAAGACCAGAAACTAGAAGCTTTTGGCTGGTTAAGCTTTTAGGTTTTGAGCAGCACAGTTCAGCTGAGATTCATTCTGGATGAGGACTCAGAAGCTTCCAGTCTGAGGAAACAGAATCAGCTGAGGAACTGCCGAGGTGAGGACGCTGTGGCTTGTTCTGCTTCTCTGATCTTCCAGTGTTCACCCCAATACCTGGCTCCAAGTTTGTTTTTATTAATAAGAACTTTTAAGATTCCTGCTGCACATCCTTGCTGGAGGAACCACATCCCTGGGAATAGGCTCTGTGGGTCTGCAGTCTCAGCCCACTTCCAGTTTGCTTTCTGCTTCCTATATGTGTTTGAAGATGTGATCTCTTGGATTCCTGCTCTGATTGGCTGCTACCTTGCCCCTGCCCCCACCATTGTACAGTCTCCCTCAGGATCCATAAGCCAAAGTAAACTCTCTTCTATAAGTTGTCTTTCGTCATGGTATTTTATCACAACAGCAAAAAAGTAACTAAGGCAATGGGTATTTAACTGATTTAACCTCATGTAAAGTTTATATGTGTTGAGTATCACATTCAACTCTATAAATATTCACAGTTTTTCAAAATCCACAAAAATAAACAAACACCTTATGAAAGAAAATTTAAAAGCCTGTAGAATAATTTCTGTGCTTGAATCTTCAGTTTTTATAAGTAAACATTATTCTATATAGTAGCTTTCAACATTATCTGATCACGACATAACAACATAGGTATATACACACAGTTATATTAAGTTGGCAAACTGATATTTTCTGTCTCTTCTATCTGATTGCATTTTCTAGTCATGATCCATTAAGTATACCCCCAAATCCCATTAAAAACTTGCTTTATTTGAAAACTAAACCCACACTTTACACTCTGTGGATATCAGGCAGCAGGAACCATGGGCAAGCTTGAAGTTCAGCAACAAGGGGCAGATAGACGTCTTGCCTGTGAGCTCCAGTCACCCTGGCCATAGCAGGGTGGGAGAAATCTCTGTCTGCTTCTCAAGTTGAACATAATTAGGATGCAGTCGTCTTCTACCCAGTAAGCTTTCTCCTATAAATCTGCAAGATCTCCAGCAGATGGGAGATTAGACGATGTTTATTCTTCTACAGTCAGAAAACGCGATGACAAAATCAAATCCCCATGGAACAGACTACAGCTGAAAGTGTAATACAAAAAGTCAGCTAAACTGAATGAATCATATACAGGATAACTTGGGGCATTCTGGAATTAACCAAAGAGGAAGATATAACTTTAGTTCAAGTGAACGCAAACTAACAATGCTGAATGATTATGTACTCAGTCTGGGACATCCAAATGGAATTATTTTTCTCCCCACCTTTCCATTCTGGTTCTTGGTGAGAAAATACACATTCATTTTGGCACCTCCACCCCCAACTCCACCCCTATTGTCCCTGGTACTCTTCTGTTGGGGAGCAGGCTTTGCTTCTTTCCAGCTGGAGAAATCTTCTGGCAAGTCAGGGCAGTAAGAGCAGGCTCGCTCTGGCATTGTACAGGCCATGTCTTCTTTCTCTCCCAGAGCCTTTCTTCTCCTTTTCAACTGTTAACCTCTGGCCTGAAAACTTGAGTGCCTCCTCCTGCAAGTTCTTCCTTAAGGGATTTTCTTTTTGCAGTTAATCCATGGTGCAAAAACACAGGCCATGTCTGCACATTTGATGGTAGTCCTTTGCTAAATCTCTCCCCCTGCCCCCGAGATACCTGAACTATAGCACATTGCTTGAGATTTAAAGGGCAACCTTTACCACTTCCCCAGTGTGCTCCTGGATTTCTGTTGCTTTAATTTTGAGGAGGCAGTTTTAGCTGTGAGCATCAATCAACCAGAGAAGCTTGTGGAACTTGTGTACCTTGAGAGGGACAGGCAAACAGTGGCAAGCCTGTGACCTCCAACTATATCCCCAACCAATGGCGCAGGGTGGTGGCTTAGGGCTGGCTAGAGTACTATCTCCTCTTAGGTTTAGTTGGTAGGGGACTCAAAATGACCTGTAACGTGTCCAGTGGTCTTTCTTTGACGATGATCTTGCCTGATATATAACTGGGCTATAAAGGAATTAACTTCTCTCTGTATACGTTGTTGCAAATGTGTATAAGAAAATACAGATTTGTATATTCAAGACACATTGCCTATCTTTCACTCTATGCCCACTTGTTCACTCAAATATATTTGGTTAAGTCAGTAAAACAATAAAAAAAATAGTTTTGTGCATGCTGGAGCACAGTTAATATTAGCAAAACTACACTAAAATTTCTAATGTGAACAACAAAACCCTGCCTAGTAAAATTAGAAATACAACCTATGTAGATTGGTTCAGAGATAAGAACAATGTATGCCCAATTGTATCAGCTGCATATTTTTAAAAATACAGTAGAACTGGGTGGTGGTGGTACATACCTTTAATCCCAGAACTCAGGAGGCTGAGGCAAGCAGATCTCTGAGTTCGAGGCCAGTCTGTCTACAGAGTGAGTTCCAGGGCAGACAGGGCTACACAGAGAAACCCTGTCTCAAAAAACAAACAGAAAAACAACAACAAAAAGGACAGCAGAAAATGAAGTTACAACCCAAATCTAACTTTCACTTGTCAATAAAGTTAAGCTGCTTTTAATCTTCCATCAGCATCATTGATGAACAAAATGCAAAGTAAGATACGTCAATGTCCTTCAACATATGTTGGTGGTATACTAGATAAAATGTACCCAGAAGAAAAGATAAATTCTCTATATATAAAACACAAAAATACGGACTATAGATTTTCAAGATTTTTTTAACTAAAAAGCTTGGCTTTATTTTAAAAATTATATCTTCCTGTACTCCTTCTAAGAGGACACATGCACACTTCTTCTAAAAGCCCATAGCCCACAGGGTAGTGATGATTCCATTGGTAGACTTGCTATTTCCAAGTCACAATATTCTCTTCAGAAAAGTCTACAACATAGCTGGGATCTGGAACAGACCAATCTTGTGTCTTATAGGATGCATGAGAATGGAAGACAGACCAAGCTAGTTCTTGAGAGGGACATCTGGATATGGCTGAGTGAGTGTTGTTTTGTGACCGGAAGTGTGACTTTTGTGATTTGTTGCTCTGCTTTTTAGAGTAGTATCAACACATTAGGAATCAGTTTTCAGAGTTTCATTAATGTGTTCTTGAACTTGAGCAAGTTTGGGTCTTACTAAACACATGGAATCATCTTGATGGAGTACAGATGGTGTCTTGTCTTCAGGTATTGGACCTGTTTCTCACCTCTATTTCAGCAGTTTAGTTCTTCTGCAAATAAATGTAACACCCAAGTTAGAATTATACTCTACCTTCTCCAGAACATCTTCTGTGTATGGTTCAGAAAGGAAGTGTCCCTTATAAAAGCTCATGTACTGGGGCTTGGCCTTTATTTGGTGGTATTATTTTAGAAGCTTCTGGAAATGTCAGAAGGTAGACGCAGCTGGAGGAAGTAGTTCACTGAGGATGTGGGTCTTGGGAGGTATTGTAAGGGCCAAAGTTTACCTGTAAGCCCCACTTGTCCAAGGACAGATAGTTCCTGGAGTACTGGAAGCTACTGTTTATGGGAGATAACAAGCCACATGTTTTCGCTCCCCTCAACAAGTTTGACCTAATGACATTGGATATGCTTGCCTGTTTGTAAGCGGGAGGTATATGGGCAGGAAATATGTCAGGATATATGTTTGCCCTTGATTGGACCTGATTGGAAATAGGCCTTGTGGGTTTGCCTTTTTAAGCCTCTGCAAAACATGACTAAGTGGCATTTTCTGGGAACCCAGGAATGGAGCTGGCCAGAGTCTATCGTCTTGGCCAGCATTTAATTGAAGCTTGCTTCAAATTTGACTCAAACATTGTGGAACTGGTCTTCCTCTCGTGATTCTCAGGTCTAACAGTATCCTATCCCTCCCTGCTTCCTACCTCTGTCCCTGCTTCTTGACCTATTGCGCCTCCCTCCACTATGGTCAGCTGAACCCTTTTAAACCCTGGAGCAACGAAAGTCCTTCCTCAAGTGGTTTACCTAGGAATGGGCACATCTACTAGAAGAATAAACAACACATTCTGCTTGGCGGGCATTCTGTTTGGTGGGCCTGAGACATGCAATCCTCCCAGCTGTGTATATCTTACCTCTCAGTGTTTCCCATATAGGTAGGATATTGAAATTTATTTTTAACACGATGCTTCGTGGCTAAAGCCTATACATTCGAGGCTAACACTTTCTACAAGCCAAAACAGTTGTCTCTGTATCATAATCTTGAAAAAGAGAGTCCCTCAAAGAGCATGGGGTTGTCAGGTCACATGTTTACTAATCTCATGGCATTTAGTGAAATTTTCTTCTGCTTAGTTAATTCTGTCATCTCACTTTTGATCAGTCCCCAATTATGGGTCGCTTGGCACACTTTCTGTGACCATTGATGCCTCTGTTGACATTTAGTAATATGACGTTAATGTGCCCTCTTTATTATAATCTTGGAAAAATACTAAATAATGACTAGTAAGTACAGGCAAAATGAGGTTCTTAATTGTTTTTAAATTACCTTAAAATATTTTATGTGCCATTGCTTATACAATTTCAACTCTGTTAAATTTATGAAAAGTCACATAAAGCCACAAGGGAAATAAAAGATTTTAGGAAAACCAACCCTCAAGCCAAGTGTTCTTGTCACTCAAGCTGCTAAGAGCTGATTCAGAAAGTTGACACCCAGTCCCCACTTGGAATCTTCTGTACTAGTCTCTCCCAAGCAACAAGATGGTCTTTGCATGGGAGCTGAAATTTGATTAATCATAGAATCATAGCACAGAGATAGTGCACTCTTTCAGGCTACCTTAAGAGATAAGCTAAATCATTAAAAAAAAATCCTTTCTAGAAGTAGATGTAGAGATCCACAGCCAAGCCCCAGGTGGAGCTCCAGGAGTCCAATAGATGAGAGAGAGGAGGGATTATATGAGCAAGAGATATCGAGACCATGATTGGCACAGGGACAAATAGCCAAACTAGTGGAAACACATGAACTGTGAACCAATAGCTGAGGAGCCCCCATGGAATTGGACCAGGCCCTCTGGATAAGAGGGACAGTTGATTAGCTTGAACTGTTTAGGAGGCCCCCAGGAAATGGGACCGGGACCTGTCCTTGGTACATGAGCAGGCTTTTTGGAACCTAGGGCCTGTTCTGAGACACTTTGCTCAGCCTTGGTGCAGGGAAGAGGGGATTGGACCTGCCTCAACTGAATGTACCAGGCTGGGCTGGCTCCTCAGGGGAGACCTTGCCTTGAAGGAGGTGGGAATGGGGGTAAGGTTAGGAGGGAAGGCTGGAGGAGGTGGGAGGAGGGAGGACAGGGGAATCCATGAGTGATATGTAAAATGACTAGGAAATCTCTTATCTAAAATAAATAAATAAATATGTAAAACGACTAGGAAATCTCTTATCTAAAATAAATAAATAAATAAATAAGTAAAACGACTAGGAAATCTCTTATCTAAAATAAATAAATAATAAATAAATAAATAAATGAATGAATGAATGAATGAATGAATAAAACTCCAACCTCAAGAAAAAAATCCTTTCTATTTTTCAGCATCATTGAATAGGATTGTTATGTACTGTTTAAAGAATTACTTTACTCTCTGGCTTCTAAACTTAGCACAGTGGGTGTCCTCCTGGGGGACGGAGTACAGTGAGTTATCTGATCAAATCTGAAGGAGCAGAGCCATTGGCAGCCCTGTGTGGCAGAACTTGAGTTCTCATGGATCAAACTTTCATTAGAGACTTTAAAAGAAGAAACCTCAACATTCAGTACATTCTGGGTTTTTAATCTTTCCAGTGCAATGAGCCGTAAGTTCAACTTCACCTTCTCGTATTTCAGAACCCTCATCTGCAAAATGGGATATTAAAATTATGGTAGATCATATAAGACCACTATCCCTAATCCTGAGCATAGGTAACAAGAAAAGACAGCTAATTTCACATGAACTGTCTCAAATAGTACCTCTTCCATGGACTGGTGAGAATAGTCAGAGAAGCAACTTGTAGCATGGTGCTAACATGCTGTGTAAACTTCTGCCATGTTTAGTTACTCTTCTTCTTACATGAAATAGCTTCTGTCCTTGCCATTCTTCTATCAATTTTAGTTATTCTTTTTGTTAATAAGAGATGGCAGTAAATGTGGTCAGTCTGAGAGCAAGTAACAGATATTCAATATAACTTGATTCCCCAGCTCAAGCAATGCTGGGGGTGGGGGGATGTACCATCCAAGTTCACAGGGAAAGAACAATGTGTCTCAATTTGCATGTGACAAGAAAGTGTTGCAGAGTACCCCTGCTGTAGTGGGCAGCCATTCCAGCTTTGATCTGGAAGTTCCAACCCCCATTGAGGCTTCGGTAGGCTTGTCATGCCTACAAGGTGGGGCCAAGAGAGGACCCTGAAGACCCGAGATCCAGATGCGCTGCCTCTCTTGGTTCCTGGACCCTGCGCTGGAGGTAGACTGAGCAGAGTTCTCCAGAGAACACCGCCGGACTGTGCTACGTCTTTCCCAGATCCTGCAACCTACATATCCCTTCATTTGTAAGTTACGCCACTAAATAAACTTCCCTTTTAACTACGTGGAGTGGTCTTAATAATTTCACCAATCCCCTGCCTTGTATGCATCAATTGCATTAGCCAAGCAAGAAGCCACCCCTCACCCACATCAAGTATTTTGGATGCTGCATTTAGCCCATGTTGTCAAAATGTTTTGATTATCTGGTTTTGAATTGTCATTCACTGTGTAGTGATTTTAAGGTCCCTACTACCTACCGGAACCTTTGAGACCAAACACTCAAGAGAATAGATGAAGTGGACTCACACTCAAACTATCTGAAATAGGACTAGATTTGGGGAACGCTAACTTGACACGTTTCAAGGTTTTACAATTGATTTCAGAAGCACACTCTTTTCCATGAATATTCAGAATAAATACAGAGGATGGTTAAACTCTGAACACTTAAATATGGTAGTTGTAAAAGTCACAGACATACTAGGGTATTCAAAAAATACTTAATTTTTCTATTCCATTTAAAATCATCTCAAGCTTATAAAGTGTTAAAGATTCTGGAACTGACTTAGAAACACAGGACACAATAGCCTGAATGAGAAGCTTAAGTAACATCCATGCACTTATGAATAGATTAGTATTTCTTTTCTTATATGTAAAAGAGAGACATGGGGAAATCTGTGAGTTTGTAAATCTAATTTTAAGGAAGCTAACATCTACTAATTTCTATTTTTAAAGTAAAATAAGGGAGTAGGACATTAGCTATGAATAAGCTGAGAAGCTGGGGTATGGAAAAAGGATCACATTTAAAATAGTCATGTCAAGTATGTGAAGATACACTCAACTGAGAAATGAGATCATTGGGGCTATCCGAGATAAAAGGGATGAGGTTCAAATGGAGATAGTTCCCTTCAGCAATCTTCAGGTTCTCAGGAGGAGGGAGTTTGGGAAGAAGATGGTGTAGGTCACCTGGAATGCAACTGTGATCACTTAGCAGCCAAGCTTTGTCTTATGGGGAAAGGCTTGTGGTTCCCGGCAAAGCACAGCAGCAGGGAGAAGTGAGGGGATGCATTTGCTTATAGAGAACACATGAAGAAAAAATAGTAGAATCAAGGGTATGGCTATGATGGACTTCTGGCTATAAACTAGAGAAGTGAAGGGAAGAACAGGTGAGGGCAAGATCAGAGACTTTGAGTTCAATATTCTAATGGCCATAACATAAGGAGAACACTGACTTGAATATGAGAGAGAGGAGAACAGGAAAGTGGGCGTTAGGTGGTATGTTTGGATTTTGGATTTGGAGATGGGCAGATGCTGCTTCTGAAGTCCTGTGTGGCCTCTGTGGGGTGTTCTTAATGGGATGACCCTCAGCATCAGGAAGTGAAGAGCCAGAGGCTCCAGGGATAAGGAGACATGGGGTGACAGGACAGTCATTCTACCCCTTTGATGTAGAAGTACCTGAAACAACAACGACATCAACAACCATGAAATAGTGACTGGGAGCTATCTATGAGCCACATGACTACTTCAAAATAGCTAATTGCAGTGGAGCTAATAATCCTAATATTAGGGTTCAAGGTCTGGACTTGAATATTATTCCTCTAAACCATTGAACAGTTTCCTTAATCTTCAGCTAATAATGGAAAGAATCAACACTTCTGTGGGTTATGTTCAGTCAGTAGAGCATGAGACTCTTAATCTCAGAGTGGTGGGTTCAAGCCCCACGTTGGGCACCATTTGTAGTTGGAGTTTTCCTGTGTCCACCCGGCTCCTGCAGCCACTCAGACCCAAGTAAACACACAAGAGATTTATATTACTTATAAACTGTGTGGCCATGACAGGCTTCTTGCTATCTAGCTCTTATATCTTAAATTAACCCATTTCTATAAATCTATACCTTGCTACGTGGCTTATGGCTTACCGGTATCTTTACATCTTACTTCTCATGGCGGCAGCAGCTGGCAGTGTCTCCTGACTCAGCGTTCCACTTCCCAGCATTCTCCTCTCTGCTTATCCCGCCTGTACTATACTTCCTGCTTGTCTACTGGCCAATCAGTGTTTTACTTATTGACTGTGTAAGTAATCAGAGCAACACATTCACAGCATACAGAAAGACATCCCTAGCAATGTTCATTATGGGATCAGTTGGTAGTGATAAGCTGTGGTTCTGAAGGTTGGAAGGAATCTCCTTGAGTCATGCTGCAGGCATAGAGAGGCAGCTAAACTCTCCTGCTAAGCCTTTCTGGCAGCCAAGTGCCCCAACACCTCAGCATCCCCTCACTTCTCCCTGCTGCTGTGCTTTGCTGGGACCCACAGGTCTTTTCCCCCCAAGGAAAAGTTTGGCTGCTAAGTGATCTGCTAGAATCTGACTTCTGGTCTCTGACTGGGCCTCCTGTCTAGCTTGCCATCTTGGGCCCTCCTTCATTTTGTGTTCACTCAGTTCTCCATGGCAAATCCCTGGGATAGTTTGCAATCTGGCAAAATAACAAACAAATCTACAATACTTTGTTAGACTTTATGCCAAAGACAAAGCTATGTCCTCATAGACATTTATATGTTGTCTTTATATGTTATATGTTTATATGTTAGCTGTTTATATGTCATCTTCTTTGCTATGTGAAAGCTAATACGTCATGATTTTGGGGACTTTATCATATTTTTCTGTTTTGATCTGAGTGTGGTGGTTCTCAAAGGATCTTAGTGGTCTCAACCAGGATACACTCCGTATTAGTCATTTTGTGTGATGCACAGGCCTAACAATTCGTGATTGCACATCTCTCAACATGGTAAAGGCAGCATTTCTTTCCATCTGGTTCTTTCTGGCCTTCATTCCCTTGATGTGGCCTGGGATACAAGCTGCCCATCCACTCATCTACCACTTTGTGGGCAGTTATTCTGTTTCTGTTTTCCTCTATGCACACCTCAGCAAAGGCCATGTTTTTCTCTGGAAGAGTCTGGAAAACCTTTGGCTCTCATTAACATTTGAATTCCTGGGAACTCGCAATACAGACTTGAAGTGTATCTCACTAACCTGTCCATCAGACAGAACCCTACTCAGGAGCCCCTTTGCTGCCTTGCATTCTTCTCAGTCTCTTGGGTCTTTTTGTTCGGTTTGCCAGGGTGGTTTTTGAATAGCAAGAGCAGGACTTTGTTGGCACAGTAAATGTAATGAAGCTTTGCAGCATTCAGCCAGGGGAGGAGGGTGGGTGTTGTTGAAAGTTTCAAAAAGGAAGAGAGAAGCCACCCTGATGGCTGTTGTTCTAAATGCAGATGGCGGCGCTGATTGCCCTGTGAGATCCCTCTGCAGCATGCACATCACCATCACCTTATCTCAGATCAGCCTTCCTGCCAGCAGTGATGACTGAGACAATGCAGATGGTTCTCAAGTAGGGGCTTCTCTCAGAACCCAGTCCTTATCTGGCTTTGACTGGCACAGGCTGTCATTCATGCTGTCACTCAACCTAGGAGCACAATGGATCATGTCTGCCTTGCACATCACAGATAACTGAGCTAACCTAACCCAGGCTGGATTTAATTCCTTGGTTTAAAAAGAAGAAGAAGAGAAAAGATAAATCATTGATTATAGAATATCTGATTTTCCTTTAATTCACTTGTCACTGAAACTGTGACCTTGTATTCTAGATTGGTGAAATTTGTCAGCATTCCTGATAGAAGCCACTACTTTAATAAGAATTTTTTTCTTCAAACTGCCATCTATTTAAAAGTCGGAATAAAATGTAGGTGAATCTCTCAACTCAGTTTGTGCCAATCTTTTGTTTAAAGCATAGCGTACAGTTTTGATATGCTTTGGGATTTTTTTTATCCTAATATTTTAAAGTAAAATGTGTGTTAATGATCTCAAGAAAGCATTCTTTGAAAAATTGCTTAGGTAGAATGCCATAAAGGTGTTTTGTGTGAAAGCCTACTGTTTATGCCAAATCCAGAATAGTGACAGCACAGGACTCATTTACACATCTAAAGCAGCTTTGTATGTTGACAATGAAGGCGTTTGTCACAGCACTATCATGGAAATCACTATTTGCCTGTTTTCCCACATCCTACATATGCCATTGTGTGTCAATGTGGTATACTCCTTACAATGTACTAAAATAATCTGATAGAAGAAGCAGTAATTCTTAGCCAGATTAATTATTGAGTTTTTGAACAGCCTATTAATGGTGTCAGGCCGGATTTGTGCTTGCTGTTGAAAAAAGGTATTGAAGATTTTGAGATATGCAAACACTCCTTGGCATACAATAAGACATATTTCTAATGTGTACCCAGGATATTAGTTTTTCCACTGGGTTATCACACTGTGAAAGAACAGGCTAATATTGCTTTGTGGGTCTTTGCTCAGTCTTGGGGAAAGAGTGTGATGGTCAGGGAAACTGTGGAGTTATGTGTCTCAGAGGAAGCAAGAAACAATGAACTGTGGCTCAGCATCATAACCAAACAACGTAACAGCTTCGCCTTGGCATCTTGTTTATAGTCAAGGCATGCTCTTATTCTGGTGTCACTCATACCAAAAGGTTCACCAAAAATGGCAGTACATGGATTATTAAAATATTAGTGGAAAACAAAGACTAAATTTCAAAATTTGCATCCTGATCCTTATGAGAGCTACTTTTTTTTTTTTTCGAGACAGGGTTTCTCTGTGTAGCTTTGCGCCTTTCCTGGAGCTCACTTGGTAGCCCAGGCTGGCCTCAAACTCACAGAGATCCGCCTGGCTCTGCCTCCCGAGTGCTGGGATTAAAGGCGTGCGCCACCAACGCCCGGCTGAGAGCTACTTTTAAGAGGAGATGCCAAATATTCAGAAGTAATCATAGCTTTTCCTAGCTTATACACCTGCATGCTAATCCAAAACACTCAGCTTCCTTTAGGAACTCTCATTCAAGAGTGCTTACCACATGGCTTTGTACAGTCACCATACATTGGCCTTCCTCATCAACAAATGTGACTGGGATTCTTCCAGATTCTACAACTATCTCAGTATTTCAAGTATCTTAACCAGATCTTATAGTAAACACTGTCCTGATCAGTGTCCTGTCTTTCAAAGAAGAAAGGCAGCCTCTCCCCCAAAGACTAGGATAATTGGACAATAAAACACAAAATAGTATGGTGTCTCCAGCCTGGCCCTAGTTGATGATAGTGAGCTGTGCATCTGTCTAGAAAGGAAGAGTTCCAGCAATGGGCAGGCTAGGAGACAGATATATCCCTGTTCTTCACAGGAGCCCAGAGAAGGTGCTTACTCTTCCAGAATGCCATATGATGAGCTCTTTTCTTCTTTGCCCTAGTCCTTCCTGTGTTCTCCCAAGAGCTTGTCTGATGACCTTCACACTAAGGTTCATCTTCTTTGGTTACCTACCAGGATGAAAATGAAGTCATTCCTTGGCATTTAACTAAGAACTATCTTGGACCCTAGTCCTGTCCTTAAATCAAAACTATAAAGGATAGTAGACGACCAACACAGATGACCTCACAGAAACCACAGGGACATTTATTCCTTACCATGAGAAATTTTGTAGTACCTCAGTGTCTTAGAAAAATAGATCTCGTCTACATTTATGGCTACATTAAGATAGTAAGCCTTTCACTTCATTGTATTCTGCTTATTCAGAAAGCATCAGACTTCCAAAGAACAGCAGTGGCTCTCAAAGAGGATGAGGGGGTGCAGAATTAGAAAAACAGGTTCACTATTATAGTGCCATTTTACATTTCAGAATGAGAAGACACACTCCGTTTTCATTATAGACTGCAGAAAGTCAAATTTAACTAACGTTTCTTCCCTTAAGTAGTAATCCACAATGTAGGTGGACGGACTGCTTGGTGATTAGGGAAACCTTGATCCACATCTTGGCATACCTTTGGTATGCTTATCTTTTAATGAAGGCTATGGTTGTTTTTAATGCTGAAACTATGACCAAACTGGTAACTTTTGGTGAAAATATGGACTGAGTTATCAGACTCATTATCCATTATTACTGTTTATCTCAACAAGATCGTATGTTTCACCGTTCCTTGATTATTATTACCATTGCATCCAGGTCTTAAAAACCCAATTGAAATCTGTGAATCCTTTTTATTTAAATACATCAGGGATTTCTGGCAGCCTTATGGTTTATGAGACCTAAAACTAAATCTAAAATATTACAGACTTTAATTATTTTAGTCTTAAAAGAAAGCCACTCTGAATGCTATAAAATAGTGGGCTTAGATTTTTGCTCATTAGGAGCCAAGCCGTTTCATACTTCTTTTCTTATGCCAAAATGGTTTTCCTGAGTTAAAATCCATACCAGAGATCAAGGAAGCTGATTGTATCTTCCTGTTAGTGGAGCAGCAGGCAGAGTTCAATGATGTTTTTTATCTTAAATTATATTTTCAACTTGACCTCATTAAATTCTTTCCCTTCTGCTTGTCATGGCTGGGCTTACTATTTTTCCGCATTTCCTCTCAGCCCTTTTTCATTTTAAACTGTCTTTTAGAAATAATTCTTGCATGCGTGGTTTGTTATTTGCAATAGTGATCACATAGTGAATGGCCTAACACACGCATAGCATGACCCACACACACACACGCAAGTCAGGTAGTGCTCCTGGCTGATTATTTTCTTAGGAGATCATTACATGTCAAAATATATTTTCATGTTTTTATTTCTTTTCAAATTTATTTTTAAACTTTTTTATTTTTTAGGAAGGACGATAGTAAAGTAAAATAAATGAAAAAAATCTATCTTTTTGCCTTGATTTTGTTTTTAGAGAAATAAATAGAAAACAAAAAATAAATGCCTTAACATAGGACATAGGTCTCTGTTGCAGGGAAACATATCTGTTTTTAAATGTATTCTTTGTTTCTGTGTAATTTGTGATAAGTAATCATTTTCACTTTCTAAATATACAACAGTAAGAATATAAATGCTTATTTTGTGTAATTACAAAGACAGGTATAATTTTGATTTAAAATAAAGCAAGTTTGCTAAATAAAATGCAGCTTTCAAACACCTTTTTTTCTTTTATTTTTTAAGATTACAATTATATTATTTCCCCCTTCCCTTCCTCCCCTCCCTCCAAACCCTCCTCCACAACTCCCCTTGTTCTCTTGGAAATTCATGGGCTCCCTCTTCACTAATGAAAGCCTGACTGAAATGTGTTACAGGAGCCAATGTTATGGGGCTAGAAAGACCAAAGCATCTCATGATAAATGGAATGAAAAGGGTCCTTATGCCTGGGACCCCCCAACGACCACAGGGAGATGCTTCAGGCCAAATATGTTGTCATGGTCAGCTTTTATGAAAGACAGTTACATTTTTACCAACTTTAATTTGCTTAATTTTTGTGTTTAAAGAGTAAGAGTTGCATTAAAATACAAATTCCATCTCCTCGGCTGTCTTTATGAAGCACAGGCAGGCCAGAGTGATCTCATTACCTATGTGGACCAGTTAGCCAATGATTGATGTTGCATTTGTGCACAGCACAGCCGGGTTCCTTTTGTTAGTGGATATCAGACAAATTAGGTCTTACAAATTCGTGACCCATTTCTCCCCTCCTAGTTAGTATGTCTTTCTCCTCCCACTTCTCACTCCCAAACCCCTCCCACCCCCAGCTTGCTGCTGGCACCTGACTATTATTATGGATAATTAACATTGCTGATAACCACAATGGAGGCCCTAGAAGGGGGAGTTTGACGAAGGAAGGGCAGAACAGACACTCTTTCTTACATTCCACAGAAAGAATGGGTTTGGATTACTGTCCAGGAGACCTCATTGCAGGAAAAACAAATGAATGTGTCCGTGGCACACCCCAAACTAGTTTCCCCCCTCACTTTATGTGGGAACCATTTATCTTTTTAGTCGCTTTGCATTCACTTCCGTCAGGATGAGGAGAGATGAGCTGTACAATAATGGTTTAGACAGTTCCTTCCCCCATGCGGTGTGCTGGGGGTGGATACGCCTTTCTCCCCTCCCCCAACCCCACCCCCCCACCCCCCCCCACCCCACCCCACCCCACCCCACCCCACCCCACCCCCTGCCTTGCATGTTGCTGTTGGGATTCTTCATGGAGTTTTGAAATGGCATTCCTGATAGTGATACCTCAGTTAGACCTGGGCATTCTTGGTGGGATTGGTGGGATATGTACATACATAAATGTGTATGATATATTTATTTATTTTAGAAGTGCATACCTTGATTCCCAAATGTTTGAGTTCCAAAAATATATTATTACATATTTATTATATAAGCTAAGAATATTAGCGGCTCCCACATTGTTATAATAAAACTTGTGTTTTGAGAATTTACTGGTGATTCCCCACCAAGTCACTTCAAAAATGGCCTTGTTTTGAGTTGGGCATATGATGGGGCTGAGTCACCAGGTTAAGCACTTTCCAGTATTTCCTAGTTTGAAAGACATCTTGTGCATGTTCTGCAAAGATACGGCATGATTTTTTCCTTTTGCTTTATCAGCAACAGCTAATTAAAATCGATAGGCAAGTATTCACATGTATTGGTGATGGTGATAGAACTCGTGTAGCCAGACGCTGGATGGAATGTTTAATTCCTTTATATAAGTGAACAATTCAGGGGTTTTTGGCATCTTGATATATTGCAGCAATCTAGGCTTACAATATTTTTGTTTCCCCAAAAGGAACACTACATAGTGAGCTATTATTCCCCATTCCCAAGTGACTCCCCACAAACCTTCCTGTCTCCATAAAAGTGCCTGTTCTGGACGTTTCATATGAAGGAAGCCGTGTAGTATGTGGTCATTTGTATGTTTTCTTTCCCTCAGTGTAATGTCTTTTTAAATTTTTAAAATGTATTTGTCGTGTGTGTGTGTGTGTGTGTGTGTGTGTGTGTGTGTGTGT